>VACF01002407.1:0-98875 GCA_006891605.1 Pleurozium schreberi | reverse complement strand
CTCTCTCAGAAAATGTACAAGCCGTTGATTTTTTTTAAAAAGAAATGCTAACCTTCGAAATCACCGTTGATTTCTCAAAAAAAAAATACCCATTGATCTTGTGAGATTTAATCTGAGTTGTCCAACTATAAATATGGATACGGATACAAAATGAATACAACTAAGATACAGATACAATATTGTATACAAATTCATAGTGAATACTAGATACGGATATGGTATAGATACTAAATACGGATACTGAATACGGATACTGAATATGGATAGTGCAGCATATGTATAATGCTAGAGTACGGAGATTGAATTCGGATACAAAATATGTATAATATTGAGTATGTATACTAAATACGAATACAAAATATGGAATACGGGATACGAGATACAGGATGAATTGTCCTATATTGATTGTCACTCAAAGTGGTTTCTAAAAATTATAAGATGGGGGAAATAGGGGGGAGGGGTATGAAAAAATTAAATTAAAAACTTAAAATTTATTTTGAACCCATAGTGAGCCCTCATGGTACCTCTACCTCACTATGCGCTATGCGTTCAAAATACAGGAACTATCTCCAAAAAATAGAACTTCTGATGCTTGAATAATTGGGAGTTCAAATACGATCYACTAGAGAATATCCAAGCCTTGTGGAGGGTTGTTTGAATTTCAACCAATGTACAAATGTAGTGAAATAGAAAATTAAGAGTAAAAGAATAATTAAAGAAAACTACAAAATTTGAAAAAAATTTATTGCTAATATGATGGGACATACAAGTTGACACAAACTAGTAGGATTTTCTATTGGCTGATTTTGGGTTGTTTTGCGCTGGTTTTCTTCTCTATTTCCACACTATCATGTAGTCAAACAACCTTGTGAAAGGCTGAAATTTTTTTGACCCTTAAAGAATCAAATGACCGTTGAACGTATTCAGGTGATCTCGGGTAGGTGCATATGAAGTCATTTTTTAACGGATGTTCTTCAAATTTTTACACAAATTAAATATTCTAACTATCTTTGTGAGGAAAAAAAATCAGACAAAATCCAATGGGTAAATCAAATTCACCGCCACAGTTACTTGGGCAGCCAGGGGTGGAAGTTATGAGCAAAAAATTACCCGTCCGAGAACAACGGAACAAAAAATAGGACAAGTGTTTCTCGCAATCACCCTATTGGACAAGGTTGGAAAAAACTTTTTCACCTAATTTCAAATGTTATAGGGTGATTGCATGAAAGACTAGTACTATTTTGCGTCACACTTGGATTGACAAAGTTGTTATCCACTATAACTTTTGAAGTATGAATCCAATTAACTTGAAATTTTTATTGGAGATGTCTATCTTGATAGCAATTAGATTCTCTATTTTTTAGAATTTTTCAGAAATGATTTTATATTTAAATTTAAATTTAGCTAATTTGTCACACTTTGTAGTTTAGGGTTTTTTAGTACTGGGGTGTACCCAAAATTAATGATCTAGAGCTAAACTTTTGTGCTCTATTTCCACACTAGGCATGCATGCATGCATCTACCAAAGGGAGTTTAAAAAAACATTGTTTATTTCCTCTACATGCATGCAAACAAGGCTCCCTTGTACGCGTATTTTTAGTTTCTTTAAAAATTCTTTGCCTTATTTATTACAAATTAAAACATCAAAACACCTATTTTCATGAAATTTTGCACTATTCTAGTTCTCCTACTTAGAGAATCTTCCTACTCTTTTCCTTCATAGAGTACCTTCTTTGTAAAAGTGCATACATTAAATATATTTTTCACATTTTTTTAAAATTGTTTTTTCTAATTTTACGGTACTCTAAAAAAAAACATGAGTATTGTGTCAAACGCTACAAAACCCGGGGGGTCTTTCTTGCAATCACCCTATAAACTTTCATTCATGTGGTAAAAGTTTCTAAAAAATTATCCACATATTTCTTAAGAAGTCTAGTACAAATTTGTATAATTGAATTTTGAAAAAAAAAAAAAAATTCATTTTCTTGCTGCCCTAAAAAGTGACATTTTTTCGACAATTTCTACCCAAAATGTGCCTCGGTCCTTTAGTGGTTAAATATAAATTTATTTTATAAATGTTTTGAAAAATAAAGTATATGATTATCATCAAGTTAGGTATCTCAAATGAAAATTTGGAAGTCCATGGGTTTTTTGCTTCAAAAGTTATAAATGATTATAAGATAATCACTCCATTGTGACGGAGAATAAGACTGGTGTTTCTTGCAATGACTTGTTAGAGCATCTTTGATTCAAATAAACTTACAAAAAATGGGCAAAATTGAACTAATTTAGCAATGAGCCAATTGAGCCTTTGATCACATTTTAGGATAGGTATTGTTTTTAGACTCCATACTTACCTACAAACTAAAACTCCTCATAACTTTTAGCTCACTAATCCAAATGGAATGATTCAAATCTTTCCACTTATATAATTATATATAACCAATTTTCAATTTTAATTTTTTCAAGAAGTGATTTTTCAAGAATTTTTTAGGGCTGCCAAGGGTTGTCCAAAGTTCAAAGAAAATCACATATCATGAAACAACTTTTTAACAGTATAGTAAAATGTTATGGAAATTATTGGGCTTTAAAGCTACTCCTTGGACACATGTTGTGTAAAAATTTCAAAGAAAAATAATGAAAACTCCATTTGTAGTGAGTTGCCCAAAATTGCTATGTTAAAAAAAAATGCAGCTTGGTTCTTTAGGGGTTAATAAGAGATCAGGCTCACTTGTAGATTCTTGTTTTGAAATGAACATAGTGAGTTCATTTGAACAGAATTGGGTTTAAAGAAGGAATAAGGTGCCTAGATATATCTTACTACACTAAAAAGGATATTTAGTGTTAGCAACACTATTTACGAACCCTAACACTAAATATCATTAACCCTACTAAAGTAAGTAACATTAAATCTAATTTCCAACAATAAATATATTCTATTGGACTATGGTAACTCTGAAGAGGTTTACATTTAGCGTTAGATTATACTAAAAGAAGAGAAGAAAATCTAAAATCTGAAGAGGTTTACAGAAAAGAAGAGAAGTTGGAGGTGATGCATTGAAGTCTAATATTAGAATAATTCCCGCAAAATTCAGATTTATTGTTGTGTGGAGTAGGGTGGTGAGTACACTAAATGTAATCCAACACTAAATATCTTTTTTAGTGTAGTGCAAGGTAAACACTTTGATTGATTTCATGTTGGTTCTACCATCCACTCCCAAAACAACTTGGATAAAAATTTGTTTTTTACTTTGGAAGGTTCACCAAATAACAAAAATATGATGAGAGAACTCTTTTTGTAGCTTCTAAAGTATTGATGCATGTAATAACTACATTGTAATACATATATAAAGAGGTGGTAGCAAGGTACAATGCTCTAGTTCATAAATAAACTCTTTGTGACAATTTTGACAAAATTTTGATTTTCAAACCATTTCAAACTTTTTCAGCATTGTATTATTACAAAATTTAGAAGACTCAAATTTAGACTTGTATATAAGAATATAGAAATTTGAAGTTTTAATTTTTCAAAAAAAATTATATTGAAGTTATACAAATTTGAAACTTTTCATTAAATAATACTTTGACCGAACCATGACAAAACTTTGAGGTTTAAAAAATCCAGTCATACTTCTTTATTTGAATTTTTATTGCAAATTCCACCTAAGGATTTGAACTCTAAACCACATCCAAAAACCAAAATTACCAAAAACAAAATTTAGCTTAGAGAATTTTAAATATCTTTAGGTCTTAATATGACCTCTTAAATGAAATTCTAGAACATACATATAAACAAGATGCTTAAGCAATTTGATCATGCACATAGCCACATACTTGTTTAGATGAGGGATGTCACATCAAGCTAGTTGAAATCACTAGATATCTTTTGGCGATGGATTTATTGAACCAAACGATTATAGATTTTTAGGCTTACCTCAAGAAATTAAAGATTGACATAATTTTTTACTAGTATCATAGAATGTAATATTCCTAGTCGCTATTATAAAGATCCTTTTGAATGGTTAACATGTCAAGTTGTCCACATCACATTGGATGGAAGAAGTGCATAGTAAATAATAAATGTATTTTATACCAAAATATATAACATGTGTTTAATGACTTCTCCCAATGGCTTCCTCTCCTGACGGTTTAACATGCTTTCTTTGAACATTCATGATATTTTTCAAGGATTGGTGTTGAACTATTGATGATATATAGATGGGTGAGCATTCATACCTTCTTATACACACTTCATTAATGGCAAATTTCATCAAAATGGTGAATTTCCATTACTTTGACACTTTTTTATAGTTTAGACCTCACGGTCAGAAATCAAAACCAATCATATATTTTGAAATCTATACTCGTCCTACATGTCTAAAATCTAGATTTGTCTTGCAAAGTTCAGACTGTGTGGTCTAAACTCTAAACTCTAAACTCTAAACCTATCATATTTTTGTTGAAATCTACATCTATCCTAGATTTTTGAAATCTACACTTGTCCTACATGTCACTTTAACACTTCAAACCACGCAGTCTGAAAATGGTGCATGAAGTACCGCCATTCTAATGAAATTTGCCATAAAATTTGCCATATTATGGATTTTGCAACAAGGAACGATACGCCACACACACTCAAATGAGCACCCCCGCTTCTTTCTTCTTCTTCTCCATTTCTCCTTTTTTTTTTTTTTTTTTCACTCTGACTTTTCACTGGCGTGTTTGAGTGAGCTACAAATTCTGTTGATTGCTTCTTTTTTTTTTTATTTATCATTTTGATAGCTAAAAGACAATCATTTCAGGCAACTTTTGAAGAAAAGTTCCACACTGAGATTCGCTACAACGTTTGTCGTCTACGTGCAGCGAATATAATGTTCTCCTTGTCCGCCATTTCCTTCCGTACCGGAGGTGCCGGATCTCGAAGATATATTTCAAAAGGCTCTCGATCGATGCGAGCAACTTGGCCCATGGTAAAATATCCAAGTTCGATCAAAGAATGGCCGGCTGCACCGACATCTGGCTGGTTGATCCATGAAGCCCTGCAGATTCTTTCAATATAATTCGCTTCCATCATAATTATATATCCCACCGGCACGGCATGTTTGAGTTCAGTCAGATGCCGTAGAAGTATATACTGGCCACGCACAACTMAGATATGATCGGTAACTTATTGGACTAGCTCCCAATTTGAATGAATATATCTTTCCAATGCTCATCATCATCGATCTTGTCTTCAGTTGTTGCTGTTCTTCCTGTCGAAATTGACTCCCCAAATTCRAAGCTCCGTCGCGTCGTCGATCTTGGCCAATGCATGCAAGACGAGCCGAGTGTACGTATACAAGTTGTTCAATCCCCCGTTCAATCCGGCCTTCGAATAACTTAATTAATTAATTCTAGACCTAGCTATATATTCGATCGATTCGATTTGGAGGACCTGTACAGTACAGTCCAGTAAGAAACCTGGATCGATTTCTCGGAGCTCTTCGATCCGTGGATTCCGTGGTGCATGATTCATTACGAATTATGGTCGGAAAGTCTTGTGAAATGAGTGATCGAGTCAGAGTTTTAGGGTTGCTGTTCCGGCTCTATGTTAAAGGTATTGTTGTTGTTAATTAATGAAGTACTTTTGTCAGCGCAGAACGGGATTGGTAGACGCTGATGAATCAAACTGTTATGGCCGGGCTCCGTCACTTGATCATCATTGACGGGGAATCCAAAGTGATCGAGTGAGGGAATCCCCAAATGCATGTTCCTTGAATTTTACAAACAGGCATGCTCGCACACCTTTCGATGCAGATACGAACCAGTGACTGGAGTGAGCCCATTGCAAGCAGGGGTCGGGATGGACTGGCCTCCTCGCTCGGCCACTTGGTAAAACCCTGAAATTTTTTATTTGCTACGCATGATAGAATTTGTAAGTTCTGAATTCATATTTGCAATTAGAGACCCCAAATTATTGAAGGGGATGTACAAGGTAGATTAATCAAGCCATGGCGAATTTCAAAAAATTGGCGATATTATGTTATTTTGGCAGTTTTTACTGGGAGCTCGGGAGCTTTTGGCCCGCCGAGCTAAAGAAGTTCTGCGGGGCCAAACCACCGTATGAACAGTGAGCGCGATTGACAGCGTGTCTTGACTCCTGACAGGGCCTCACATCCATTTCAGCCCAGGATGGTGGTTCAAAAAGGGGCTCAATTTTTGGCCTCCACAATTTTCTCTAGTGTACCTAGAGGGGGGGGGTTCAAAATGGGGGATAAACCACCCCACTCTAGTCCAGGCCAATCACCCAAGAGCTTCCAGTGTTTTATAGTTCAGACTGTTGTCGGGTAGAGAGAAACGCGCTTTGGGAATATGCGAAGTATCTGGCTGCAACTGGGAATAGTTCGAATCTTCGGTCTTCAATCTTCAATCACGTCCCAGTTGGCCTATCCTGTGGTGGCTGTAAAAGGCCAAGGTAAGGGTGTATAATAAGAAACAAGTTTTCGGACAGGTAAAACGGGACCAAAGTTGCACGGACGTCCGGACGCTTGGACGTCCGTCCGGACGTTGAGCGTCCACGTCCGCTGCCCCCGGAGCGTCCGGAGACATAGACGGATGTGCGGTCGCGCGAACAGACCCCGTCCGCTAGACGGGCGGACGGGGCAGCGGACAAGCGGGCGGACCAACGGACCCAACGGACCTGCGGACCCGGCGGACCCAGGGGACCCGTGGACTCAGCGGACCCAACGGACCCGCAGACCCAGCGGACTTGCGGACCCCGCTAGTCCGCTCAATGAAAACATGCAACTTTGACTCTGATTTGCAAATTCAATTTTTTGAATTTTGGGCGTATAATATACCATTGAAAAGGTGCTTTCAAGACCTTTCCAATGGTATGTTACACGCCGCAAAATTCGAAAAACTGAATCTGCAAATTGTAGTCAAAGTTGCCTAAAAAAAAGTTCTGCGTCCACCCAAATGGTTGAGTGAATGGATTGACGGACCGGGGACGGGCGGACCAGCGAACCCGTGGACCCGCGGACCCGCGGATGGGCCGACACCACCGGTCAGCTCAATGAAAACAGACAACTTTGATTGCGATTTGCGAATTCAGTTTTTCGAATTTTGGGGCGTATAATATACCATTGGAAAGATGCTTTCAAGACCTTTCCAATGGTATGATACACGTCGCAAAATTTGAAAAACTGAATCTGCAAATTGCAATCAAAGTTGCCTGAAAAAGAAATTCTGCGTCCGCCCAAATGGCTGAGCGGACGGATTGGCGGACCAGCGGACCCGCGGACTTGCGGACCCCGCTGATCCGCTGGGCGACGGCCGCTCAATGAAAACAAGCAACTTTGACTGCAATTTGCAAATTCAGTTTTTCGAATTTTGAAGCGTATAATATACCATTGGAAAGGTAATTTCAAGACCTTTTCAATGGTATGATACACGCTGCAAAATTCAAAAAACTGAATCCGGAAATTGCAATCACAGTTGCCTGAAAAAAAGTTCTACATCCGCCCAAATGGCTGAGCGGACGGCTTGGCGGACTTGCGGATTCGCGGATTTGCGGACCCGCGGACGCACGGAGGGGGCGGTCGGGCGGATGGAAAGGCACACGGGCAGACGGAAGGGGGCGACGGCATAATTTCCTTGGATTCCTCAAGAATCTACTCAAACGTATAATATATACACATTTTAAATACTGTAAGTATTTACAATATGACACCGTGTAGTCTGAAATCTAAAATTGTCATAGATTTCTGGAATCTATACCTGACCTAGATGATTGAAATCTTTATATGTACTAGATATTTCAGACCACGCGGTCTGATATGTAAGAGTGCCATAGATTTTTGACATCTAGACATGTCACAAATATCGTAAAATCTATACATGTCCTACATGTCACTTCACACTTCAGACCTCGCAATTTGAAAATGGCATATGGAATACCGCCAATTTTTTGAAATTTGCCATGGACCCAAATAGTGGGCTTTTCATTTTACTTGCACCCCTATACTTATTTGGAGACCCCGAGCGAGGGGCTAGGGTGGACTGGCCCACTTGCTCGGCCATTCCAAATAATTATAGGAGTGCAAGTAAAATAAAAGCCCACTATTTGGGGCCCAATTAATTTACCTTGTACATCCCTCCTGAGTCTTGACTCATTTGGGGTCTTTGATTGCAAATATGAATTTAAAACTTGCAAACTCTATCATGCGTGAAAAATAAAAAATTTCAGGGTTTTATCAAGTGGTCGAGTGAAAGGGTCAATTCATCTCATCCATTGCAAGTCAGCACTCTCACACACACTGATCTACACAAAATAGTGAAATTAGGTTGCCTTTACAATTAGGTTGCCTTACCCCAAGATCCAAGCATACTCTACAAATCATCAAAGTCAATATATATTTCTACAAATACTTCGATTTGTACACATGGAGGTTCATGAGTTCCAGCTAGACATCAATAACTAATTCAAAAGTAGTGCATTTAGATTGTACAATAACGATAAATATTTATATAGCTTAGTGATGTGGGATGTTGAGAAATTAGTAAAGGACATATTAATTTATCTATTTAGCATAAGTGGGTGATTGCAAGAAACACTTGTCCTATATTTTGTCCCCTTGCCCTTGGACGGGTGGTTTTCTGCTCATAACTTTTGCATCTTTTGATCTTTTGGAGTGAAATTTGGAATGAAGACCGTACATGAAGTAGTTTTAGACATTGATTAATTTTTTCAAAATTTTCAAAATTGTTCTACTATTTTTAACTTGCCCCCAATTAGGTGTCTACCTTGACAATTTTGGAGGTTTTCAGTACTATTCTCTATCCAAAATTTGAAGCTCAAAATTAGGCTGCAAAGATTTATCCTAAAGTTACATAGGCCCACAAAAAATAGTAATCTGTCCACCCTCCACATGTGCTCAAAGTGCACTACCTTTGCGCAAGTCGGGGCGCAAGTGTGAAGAACTCAATTTGTTTTTGCCAAAGACAAAAATAGTTGAGAAGGAGCATCTTCAAGTTAAGAAATATGGGTTTTTTTTAAGAACTTTTTGAATTTTTTTACTATTTTAAAAAAATCAAACATCAAAGTGTCCATTTTCTTGGCATTTTTCCATCACCTTTTATAGGATGCATAACTTTTAGAGATATAATTTTTTAAATCTGAATTTTCACGTATATACTTTTTTGAATGTTTTACAAATTATCCATATTTTATTTCATTTAAAAAATTTTGTTCCAAAAGTCACAATACTCCAATATTAAGGCCATTTTGAGCTGAAAACGTTAGGTGTTTTTTGCAACTACCCAAGTTACTAGTCTGATGAGGCAGGGCCGAAGGGCCCTTGTGCTTAATTAGACAGCGGCCCGTTTCCCCCCACACAAATGACACTAAAATTGTTTGATTGTGGRACAATGAGAGAAGGACACTTGAATCATCAATATGGTGAAATTCTAGAAATTGGTGCTCTGGAAACTCCATAATATTGCTAACCTTGGAAGGGTGCCACAAACACTAAGGGATGTAAATTACATTCGGAAGCTGGGGCAATTTCTTCTATCAAAGGCCAAAAATCCTCTCTCGTGATTGGACATAACGCTAAAATTAGCCCCAATCTTGTTATACCTAGAGGTCGGGCCAATTTGATGGAATGAATTTTTTATTCATAAAAGACATGATCTTCCATGGCTTGAGCTTGTTGAATTTGGTGCACCAAAAATGAAAGGCCAATTTTTCACCTTAGGATCAATGTTAGATTTCCATTAAACAATTTTTTTTATAAAGATATTATTTTTTTCAACAAATCTGATCCATTGGTTTTTGTGCAATTACCCTCTTGAGGAATTGGCCTTTGAATAAATTCTTATTCTAATGAATAGTTGAAGTTGGCCTTTAGCCCCCCAAAAGCTGAAATTTTGTGCAATTAGCCTCAAAGGGAGTTGACCTAGTCTTTAGGTCTAAAGTGGCCTTAAGTGTTCGATGGATGACAGAGAATTTGCTTTCTATGTAGGACAAAAGTATAAATATTCATCCTTGGAATTGTGTATAAAATGGGAAAGATTGTGGTTTCACTATAAGAAGTTAAGAACCCTGCATTTAGGTGACAAGTCCCAATTTTTGGATTGGAAAGTTGCAACATTGGGGGTTCTTGCTTACAAGGAGAAGCAAAAAGGCATTTTAAGTGGTAGTTAATAATGTTAAATGTTAATCTTATTTGGAATYTCAAATCTTTGGTTTGCAGTGCATTTGAATGTGACAATTTCATTACTTTATTTATGAATTTTGAAACAAAAAAGGCAAAATAAAGGGTAGAAAAAAACATTAAATAAAGTAGCAAGACCTGAAGGTGACACTTTTTATGATCCCACTATCTTAAAGGTCAAATGACCAAATAATTCGATGAGATTATTAAAAAATTCAAGAAATTGCAACTCAAATGGTGTTGTAATTTTCCAATWTCCTAGTAATGTTTTACAAATTTTCAAAGTTGGAAACTAAGAGTATAATGATAGGAGACTYACCTTTAATGGACATTCTTGAACAAAAAAATGTCTCAACTTYCATTGGTTGCTTCAAAAAATYCTCACTTCTCACTCGTTGTTTTCCRAGATGCTTTTCAAAAGYAGTGGTGATTTTCAACTGTCATGGATGTATTCATTCAAAGCCATTTTTTAGATGTAGGACAAAAGATTTTGCAATTAGGTGTTTCTAATTTATACTCATTCTAATTTGTAATGTACTTGAATGTTGTAATTTTGGCACTTTCAAACATTCTAATATAACAAGTATGAATATATAACCATGTGTGTAGGATATTTCAATTTYTCATTTTGGACAACATTGTACAAATTAATTCTATAGATTTGAGTGTAACTAAAGTATCCAAATGGAGCTATATTGATTTGTTCCATTAATGAGTGTTGCAAAATGAATTTACATATGGTTATAAAATGGCTAGATTAGCGCGTGAGTTGTTCCTATTTTTGAGAGCTTGTTCAGTTATTGTAGCTTTTACTGAGCCCCATTAGATGTGAAAGAAGGGGAGTCAACAATTAAGCAACGCATGTTGAAAGCAAGCGGTGAGATTGAAATATTTTTTTTTCCTTTTTGGAATTGCTCCAATGGTATTATTTTTTATCATTCTCTGAGCAATGTGGGTGGACTGACGTCCATTGACATTCTTTTTATTCAAATCCATTAGTGTCTTGTGATTCAACTCCAAAAAAATTCTCAACAAGAGATTTGTTAGTAGCAGTTTTTATATAGTTGTGGGATGAATTCTTTGCCTTTGGTTGGCTAGAGGTTGCATTTTGATTCTGTTCACAATGATCGAATTGCTATATAGTCTCTGGAGCGTGGAACTACAAATTCTTTTGCTTCACGGAACTCAAACTAGCTCCAATTGTTGTCCATCAAGTTGCGGAGAGCCAATTTCGAATTTATTTTGTATCACATATATTTGGAAACCCCAGAATTTATTTCAAGACAAAGGGAGTAATAACTACTAACACTAAAAAGTGAAATTAGGTTGCCTTTACAATTAGGTTGCCTTACTCCAAGAAAGTTACTCTACCAACCATCAAATTCACCAAATATATTTATACAAATGCTTCCAATTTGTAAACGCAGAGGTTCATGAGTTCCAACTACGTTAAGCACTTCTAGGCTCCTTCCTTTATTAAAAGGGCCTGGATTATGGAGCATAAAGCCCCGTAATAGTGCCAGGCACTATTACGCGGGCTTAAACGCAGTGGGAGCCCCCTCACACTACGGGAAGCCCTCATGTGAGGGCCTCCCACTATACATCAACAACTAATTCAGAAGTAACACATTCTTATCCAGTAACAATAAATATTTAAATAGTGTGGAAAGTTGAGAAATTAGTGAGGGGCAACCTAATTTCACTATTTAGTGTAGGCACAGTAGCAACGAAGTGGCGTGTGTGTGTGTGTGKGGTCAGATTCTTCTCCTCTCGGTCCAAGCGCCGTGCAGAATTAGCTTATCCATTCTCTCACAAATTCTCTCTTTAGTTAAACTTCCCTCTCTCGCTCGCTCATCCGACTCCAGAGCTTCAGACAAACGCATGCATTGATCAATGATTGTCGAGCTCCTGTACCTTCAGGCTAGGGACCTGGGACCAGCTTTCAAGGTTCACGACAATTTTCATATACCGAGTCAAAACTTTCAATTCCTTTCACCAAATTCTAGAATCAAGTGTACGAGCTAGCTAGCTAGTTCCTCCATCGATCGACTCGATTCCAAAGCACGTATGTGCTTGCCACTGGACGGTTATGAAATTCCACAAAACGTACGTGGCTCATAAATTCAAGCTACAGGTGCGTGAAATTCCCTATGTTGCTCGATGGATCTCTGGAATTGGTTCTATGTTACGCGGCAAATTTCAATGCATTTTATACAGTGGCGCCAGTACTGTCCACTACTGTCCAGCTAATGACATGTGGTGCGCGCGTACGTACGTACACAAGCATGATGTTCCAAGGCCAGTGAGGTGCATTGCATTTAGAGCTGCGGGTGTACGTACGGGGGTCCTGTTGATCGATACTTACTAACTTACTCCTTGGCGTACAGATAGAAAATTGGATCACTGAGAACAGGACGGAAGAAACGCGCGTCCCTAGCTTTGGAATTTGGCGAGTGAAGAATCTCGGCAGTTTTCTTGGCGAGCTACAACATTTCACTACGAGGGATCGATCGTGTATTAATTACCTATGTACACCTTTGATTCCTTTCAGATGTTAAATCTAGGATAGTCATTCTTGTCTTACGAAATTTGTGCCACATGAATACATAAGAGAAGATTGAATGACAAGTGAACTCTAGGTTTAGGGTTAGGGTTAGGGTTATGAAGTTGGGTATGCATTGTGATCATGCAATAATAAGGTTGCAATGGGATTGTAATTAGGTAAAACTTACCTTTGGAGAGGTCAAGTCTAACATTCGAAAGGRATATAAAAGTTATGAGCGAGAACCCTGCCATGAATGTGCTCTCATCTGATTTTACCCTAAACCCAATGGTAAGCTTCACTCCTCTTGTGATGATTGCCATGATCAACTCAGTACTACAAGACGAGCGAGCTCGTCTGCTGTGCAGAAACGTGCAACATCATGCATGATTGTGGGGTCGAGAGAATTGGAACAGCCAGCGTCTGGCCCAAGTCACCGGCAGTACTGACTTAGTACTCGTGGAATAAAGCTTTCCGGCAGCTTCGAGAGGTGTGCAAGGAGCGAGTAAGTATTGCTGGCAAGCCTTCCTAGCTAGACTCACAGCTAAGTTAAGCTCCAACACGTACATGGAGATTTTTATCACTCGACACATGAAAAGCTATACCGTAACTTTTGCAGATTTCAATGGATTTCAATGGATGTTGGATTGTGTGCAGCTCTGTCTTACTAGTCTCTTGCATGATTCAACAAGAAAGCAGCATTTTAACTTAAGTCTGAAACAGAATGTAGGCAGGCCCTTCCATTCCTGATTCCCAAGGTCACGGCGCGCCCTTCTTAACAAATTTGATCTGGCCTGGTGCTTGCTTGGTCCATCTGGCCGGGTGGGTACGCATTTCAATAGCCAACAAGTACTCACACTCACGCTTACAGTGCGGCATGTGGTGGCACAGAACAATAATAAATGGAAGCCTTGCCTGTTGACCTGTTGTGTGCTTGTAATGAAGTTCGTACAGTACCTCGATGATGTTACCGAGACGCCCCTTCACGCAATACTAAAACATTTGGGGAGACAATTGGAGCGAATCATTCGGTGCCGAACCCTAGGAACTTGTACTCTCTGGTTTAAGTCTGTGGATATCTACTGAGGCGCTTCAATAGAGAAACTCARATTATTTAACTTGTAAGTGATTATTCTCTCTAGAAGGGGGATGATCTTGTCACTCGAAAAAATCCTCAATATTTAACACAACTTAGGGATTCTGTTTTTTCCATACATCCGGGAGGTAAGTTGAAAGATCCCTGGCAATGATTTAATTCTTTTAGTATGACGTTTTCAGATTAGGGTGTTTGCACTTGACGTGCTATGTGATGATACCAAGGCAGTTGTGTCAGCATCATTCATTCGAGCTAGTTAGAAAGAGGTCTACAATYATAATCGTTCTCCTCAATCTAATTCCTTAGATCAACCAAAAAGTACGACATACTTGGTTCAGTAGAAAGGCTTGATATTCTTTGCCAGCTCATGTTGAGAACTTAGTGTCAAATTCTGGAATTTCTAAACATCTTCGGTGATATGGGAAGAAGGAATCTTTTGTAGTTACAAAAACCGAGTGAGAAAGTGAGAAGTTGACCAAATCCATAGTCTCCGGAAATAAAATTTACAAGCGTCGTAGGAAACTCACAGAAATTTTGTATGACACAATCTGAAGATCCACACTTTAAAATTAATGGAAGATTACAAAGACGCACCGGTCAAAACAGAGATACAGTTTTGCACTCGTGTTTTACAAAGAGCTTCAGATTCTAATAGAAAAAGGGGAGAGGTATCCTTTTCTTTGAGTACAGGATAAAAAGGACGCTGAGGAGCGTTGCCAAAACTGCAACAATCTGAAGCAACAGAGGCAGAAAGCGCAACACATCCTGGCGTGATGGTTTTTTCCTGTAACTTCTCTTCAACAGCTGTTGATCCGAAAATGAGAAATCTCCTTCGGCAGGCACCAATTTTGTTCTTGTCACCACTTCTTCAACTGTGAGTCCTTCTTCCGTTTCCCGGACGTTGTAAACAGAAGAATGCACTTCAGTTTCGTCGCCGGAAGGAATAGGAAGAAGAGTTGACCTCTTCACCACCTCACGCACTTTGAAGCCCTCTGGCGTTTCTTCGGTATCGGAAACCGAAGAAATCACAGACGACTTTATTTGAAGATAAGCTTCTGAACCTTCTGTAATCCTCTTCCTTGTGCGGACTTTCCCATCCCATATGCTTTGAGCCTTTTCGGTTTCGGCTCTCTCCCTTTTCAACTCTTTCATTTGATGTTCACTGCCGTTTGAGCCATCTGCTTCCCACTTGTGCATCGCCTCGGAAGAAGTTGGAAGCTTTGAAGTTGTGGCTTTCAGGACCTTGTAATCATTCACAGACTCCCACCGACTTGATTCATCGAAGATCACTCCTTTCTCAGCACCCACGTCTGCATGGACTTTGGACTTCTTTTCAGCTTTCTCCTCTCCACCTGCCTTGGTCTTGCGCCCCTGTTTCGACTCTCCGGACGTCGTCGCTCTTCGATGCTTCTTCTGCACTTGTCATGTCCTGAAAACCGTTAGTACATCGGAGGCAAGACAAGTTTTTATGAATCAATGCTTTACTGAATTATGCCCTAAACTCCCAAGTAAGCCCGTCTTGACAATCATTTGGTGGAAAATGTAATCCAGGTGGGGCTCAATCATTGATACACATTGCATGTGTTGGTGAAAACATCAATAAAATTGAACAAAAAAAATCCTACTTAAACCGCTTTAACAAGCAGAAGGAGGATTCAAGGTTCACCTAAATTGGTGGACAAGCCCCCATTGATGGAGATTGGTCAACTTGAAGGGAATGACTGAGTGTGGAATTTTTACTCAATCTCTCTCCCCCACGAAGGCCACATGTCACTACAGGTTTTTGCTTGACCTTGTAGCTTCCCTAGAACTTTTCCTACACGACTGACATCGCAAGAGGCCCTTATCCCCTAAATGCCCAAGGCACCAAAATTTGATATCAACAATATTTATGAAGTAAAAAAAAACCATACAAATTTTCTATTTTTAGTATTTTATGTTTTTGAATTTTTGTTGAAGTCTAGTTTTAGTATCAATAATTTGTTTTTGAAAATGAATGATTGTGATTTTTCTACTTGTGATTTTGTGCAAGGGTGTCTTGATTGCAAATCTTGATTTTCTACTGTTGAGGCCTCTTTGAATTGAGCTTTAACTACGCTAGATCCTGAAGAAAACATTACATTAGAAATTTATTTAAAAAAATTGTAGAGTACATTTTGAGAACTTTTGAATTGATTAGGATTATTCATGTTATACCTTTTAACCACATATTTTATTGGTGACTAGTTTTGTAGATTTGACATTTGAAAAGAGCCACGATTGAAAGACTTCAAATCACTTTCACTGTTTTCACACCCTCGTGATTAAATATTATAATCTTTCAATTTGTATTCAATATTTTTGTATTTTCTTTTTCCATGTGATCTTTAACATTTCTAGTTTCAATTTGTATGTTTACAATTCAAAAAAATTGACAAAGATTGTCAAAATGTTGCTTTTTTGTTCAATTTAGAGCAAACTCCAAGAAGCTCAAAAAAGGCCTTAGACATTTAGAAGTTATAGGGTTAATTAAAGGGGGTTCAAGGCACCATATTTTGGTATTGATTGATTTTTGAAGTTTAATTAAAAGCACCCATTCCTTACTAAAGTCCCATACCCAACTTGTAGGGTGCAATTCTTTCCAACCAAGGTTGGAACAGATATTTAAAAGCTTAGAATTTTTTTTTTCAAGATTGCAACTAATAAGGTCATGACACATGTCCCAAAGTAGTGACCAAGAAAGTAAGAAGTAATGAGTAGGAAAGTAGTTCTTAATTGATCACAATTGGAAAAGTCTAGAATTTGGCTATTGGTTTGGAGCACTTTTTGCCTCCCAAAATTCATAGTAATTTTAGTTCAAAAAATAAAATTACCAATAAAATTTCAATACCCATCCAATTTCTATCATCGCACCTCCAAAAACATTTGCTATCTACTTCAGATTATGTATAAAATTGCTTAATTAATTTGGACCCATAACCAATCAAATAAGAACGTGGTAGCTAAAAAGTAATCATGGATGAAAAAAAATATTTCTAATTAAAATAATAGTACAAATGTTCATTGTTTGTGAAAAAAGAGGAAGTCTTGCACAATAGTATAACCTACAATGAGTGCTCTCTTTGGGTTTTCTTAACCCTTAAAAGACCAGTATGTATTTTTGGACCACATAGAAATTTTAGGCATGTACGTGTGACTAGGGATTTTTATATTTTTGGACCAAATTTTATTAGAAGATGGGGATGAGGAATATCTTTCATATGCACTAGATTTCATGACATTTGGAAGTAGGAGTCAAAAGTTATGGCCTAATATGTGATTTTTATTCGTAAATGGGTAGTCCAGACAGATTAGAGTTTTTCAAAAACAAAAATCTGAAATGGTTTTCTAGACTTATATATATGTGGAAAGCTTTGAATCATTCCGTTTTGATCAATAAGTCAAAAATTACGAGTATTTTTTGTTTGTGGGCAGCTATGGATTTTCTACTTTAAAATGAACTTTAAAGTCCTTTCACTACAAGAGAAAGGGGTGTTTTAAGTATTAATAGTCCTAGAGATAAGATTTTAAAAAATGACCTTTTTATGAGATTTTCAGTAAGAATTTACTAGAAATACGTGTCTTTCAAGTAAAATTTTACTTGAAAGACACGTATTTCTAGTAAATTCTTACTGAAAATCTCATAAAATTAAAGGTCATTCTTTAAAATCTTATCTCTAGGACCATACTTAAAACATCCCTTCCCTCTTGTAGTGTTTATCTTACTGAATTTCCAATATTTTTAGAAAAAAACAAAATTCCTCCATAGCATTTAAAGTAAACATTGATGGGATGAATATGAGCATTGATTTCCTTAATTTTCCAAAAACATTGAAAGTCACCTATCAAATTCCTTATGTACTAGGTGTTTCTATGGGTTGATTTTGAGAAAAGAGGTCAATGGCTAATGTAGTAAATTAAAAATTATAAAATTCCTTAATGAATAGGTGTTTCCTTTGTTTCTAAACTAACCTTGGATGTCATTCATTGGACACATTCATTGACTCCTGCATAGCATTTGAAGGTTAATCTTTATAGAGTTATGGAGAACCATACTTATGGTACCATATTTAATTCTTARAGTATGAATTATGTAAAAAATATGGGAAGACATACACCATTGGATTCACAACTCTATAATAAACATCCCTTTATTGGATGTCATTTTGACCCTAAAAGGATGAAATCTATTATCAATGTAATTTGTCCAAAATAATTTGATTTTTGAAAGAATAGGTGCATTCTCCATTTTTTATAGTAATCTTAAAAGCCATCCATTGCCTACATTTTGGCCTTTGTAGCATTTCAAGATTAACATCTAAATCTTATTATGGTCAAATGCACTTAGAATCACTACAAGARAAAGGGGTGTTTTAAGTGAGTTTTTAAGTACATAAAAAATCACTCTACTAGTAAGAGCTCTTGAGTATGGATGGAAAAGACTCTATTGGAAATCTAATGCTACATTTAAGTCCATTCAAATGCTTAACCCTTTAACCCCTAAAGGACCAATTAACATCCCTTTCTTGGCTACATAGAAATTTTGAGCAAGTACTTGAAACTAGAGATTTCCATATTTTTGGCCCATATTTATATAGAAGGTGGGGACGAGGAATATCATTTACATGCACTAAATTTCATGACATTTGGATATGTGAGTAAAAAATTATGGCTTAATATGTTTGTTTGTTTTTTGTAAATGGGTAGTTTGGGTAGATTTTTGAAAAATCACTTTTTTCAAAAACAAAAATTTGAAATTATTTTTTTGGAGTTTTACATGTGTAAAGCTTTGAATCATTCCATTTTGATGAATGAGTCAAAGGTTATGAGGATTTTTTGTTTGTGGGGAGTTATGGATTCTCTACTCTAAAGTTCTTTATCTTTATTAATTGGCATCTACAGAGGAAAAAAAGAGATCTCACAACTGCTAAGAATGTTATGTCATTCAAATATTTAGAAAAAGGAAAAAAACCAGAATTAGGCAAGTGAAACTACCTGATGACCATCTGACCGTGCCGAACACCGTCCACCATCCACTTTTCAAGCACTTCCAAACCATCGGCTATTTTCACCTCGGGCATACCCCGACTGTCAAACACACAGATGTTGTTCTTGCTTTCACAAAGCATGTACTCGTTCAGGAAGTAAGTGCCATTCTCTCCTGGGTCCCCTGGTTGAACAGAAACACACACAAATCATCTTTCAATGACCTCCCAACTCCAGATTCTTAGCCCCCCCCCCCCCGAAGTGAAACCACCGTAAAAGTCATAATAGACACTATTCTACATACTATTAACAGCGGCATGAATAATTCTTAAGACACCGTCATGTCAATGTAGCTTTCATAGGCGAACACCAAAGGACTCCTAAAAGTGCGAATAAACTGATTCAAACTCGTACAATACACAAACATAGAATTGGCGTAGTAAGAGAGTTCAAGGTCAGGAGGATTAACCGCAAACTTGAGCTCTATCGAAATCTCGGGTCTTGTTGTTGAGAACGCGAATCAGGTTGTTAATGAGTGTGCTTTTCCCTGCGCCCATAGCACCTACCAGTAACAGGGTGGTCGTCTCAGGAATTTCAAAGTCACCTGCTTTCATGCCTCCAGCTTCCACCAGCCATTGTCCTGGCACATACCTGGAAAAGAAAGAGAGAAATATCCCCCGCAAGTTAATCTTACATCCATTACTTCCTAATATTSCTAAGTAAGAGTGGCATGGCACCCTTCGAGAACAGTGTCAACTATGAGCTATTTAGAGAAAAGTCATGCAAAATCAGAGAAAATGGATCGAAACTACAGCTCCGATAAACTCTCATGTGGAGACCATGGTTYATTGGCTTGAGGGCCTCGCTCTTTTCCTAAAATTGAGCTCAACTTTTCAAAACAAGGACTCAGGGATTCCTTTTCATGCCAATTCAAAGGTGGCTCAACAAGGATTATATACAATATTATGATGAACTCAACAGCTCTGACAAAATATTACAGCAAACGCAGTGCATTAGGCAAATCTGGACAGACCAGGTTAACCATAACAAAGTGGTACTTGAAGTTCCAAAGCACCTCTGTAGTTTCTGTCGCGTGTCTGCAATGTGTGAAACACGCTTCTTCAGAGAGGCTCTCTGATTCACAATCCTCGCCCTCACGTAAGCCTGCACGGGGTCCATCCTCTCAAAATCTGCAGGCAAATCGGCGGGGCCTGGGTTATCACCCAGGCTTCCGTCCTCGACGTCACCGTTCTCTGATTTTGAGGATTCACCTTCGTCGTCTGTCATGCCCATCCACTGGTCATTCATTTCGGGCTTTACCCATTCTCCGTCACTTGCATCGGCTGCACCATCAAACATTCAGAACAATCAGTTTAGGGATCTATCACACATTCAAAAGAAACCTCTCTCCCTCAATGCGAAAGCAAGGAAGCGCGGGGGGAAGGGTGGGGGCATAGACACAGATTGAACCATTGACCTTCTCTATATGTGATAATCCCTTCAGAAGAACATGCTCATCCACTTGAATCATCTTATCCTTTCASAATGCACAGARATCGTTTCACAGACTCTTGAATTAGCATGTAGATGCATCCAGAATGTATGCGAAAGCAATCAATCCTGAAGAATTCCAGATGTGCCTTCCCCTAGACCCTAAATTAGCCACCCCCCTGGAAAGTCGAGTCGACGATTAACATGTTCTTACTGCAGGTGCCGCGGAATGCAAAACAAGCTCACACGCTCACACATTCAAACCAAAATTCGCCAAAACTCTAAACCAGAACACCAACGATATGCTACGCATGACTACATCTTTGAATGAAAATTTTCGGCATATAAAAAGCATATAAAAGAACACCCTCCCTAAAGTGAACACTCTTCTTCATCCACAAAATGATAAGCAACCTACATGTTGTTCAAAGTAGAGAAAGACAGTTTTCTTACATTATACTAAGAGATAACAACTCAACACCAATCCAAAACTCTACATCAATAAAATGAAACAAAATTGCCACTCAATTACACAATAAACCACCAAAATTGCGCTCAATTGCTGCATTTGTTGCAACCCACCCTCACCGTGGTTGTCACACACGATTCCACTCTGTATATCGATCACCAACCATATTGCAAAATCAACGAGAAAAAACGCAGACGAAACTGAGGAATGCAAGGTTCTCCAATTGCAAACCCCGACATGCAGTGTCCACCGACAAAAACCTTGAGACGTGACGCCCACGCAACTCCAAATACGAAAAGTTCGCAGACTCCTAAAACACCAGAAATTTCACAGCGACACCGAATCCAAACTCCTAAACCATTCCAATGCGCAAAAWATTCAGAAGATGTGTCTTCTTTCCGCGAACATGCAAAATTGGTGAGATCGAGAAACAGAAATGCGCAGAAAACTAGAAGAAAACTGATGAAAACTGACGAAAGGTGCCAACCTCCTCCCATTTCTTTGACCAACATTGACGTTGCGGAATGAAATTGCATTCGAAGGAAAAGCAATTGACGCTCCGATCGTCTCCGAGTTCGAGAATTCGTTCGCTGGGGATCGATTCAAGAAGGGGTGTGCATGTCCAGTTTGGCTTGGCTTCGGCTTGCTTTTGTCCCTTCTAGTCGGCGCTGGGGCTGGGGGGGCATTCGGCGACCTGTGGTCGGGGGAGACGGTTTTAGCGGCATCCGATGAGATATTTCTACTACCGGTGGTCGGGAGTCTCTTCAAGTCGGTGAGGACGGGACGAGGCCATTTTCAGGGTTCTCAGAGAGAACCAGAGTGGATGATGAATGTTTGTGACAAGTGAACTTCATCCAATTATAATATTCATTGAGGAAGCTTTAACCCCAAAATGACCCTGGAATTTCTTGCACTTCTGTCCTATACAAATTGATTCTCTCTCACCCATTGAACGCAAAACATCCGCCTTGATGTTCAAGGGTTAATCCTTAAATGACTAGTTGGTGATTGTGGATATCATAAATTTTGATCCCATGAGAATCACTGGTATACAAAATTCAAAGATCTCCCATTGGAAGTCAAATCACTGTAGAAGATCTTGCCTTTCCACCTTTAATTCCAAGGATGAATAGTTGCACTTCTATCCTACATAGAAAGATGCTCTCTCATTTATCAACCAGAAAATGGCCTTGACGTCATTTAAGGATTAACTGGACATTCTTAATTGGGATTTTTTCAAACTCCAACCCCAATATCCAACCCTGAATATTAGATAAAGAAGTATCTCTTCTAAAATTCACAAAGTGGGTGTATAAATATAATTGAGAGCAATTGTAAAATGGACCCATTTGCACCCAAATCCTGGAAAGTTAAGTATCTCTTTTAGGATACTTGGGGTGGATGTAAAAGTTAAATTGAGAGCAATTGTGGGCTATACAAATTGCCTCCCCCTCATCCAAATCATGGGAATAGAAAAATCTCTTCCATGATACTTGGAGTGATTGTACAAGTTGAAATGAAAGTAATTGTGAGCTTGACTATCTCATGTGATGATGGGAACATAAGTCCACTCTACGGTGTTCTTTGGATGAATGGGAAATAATAAAAGTTTAATTTTGCCAAAATAATCATTGTAGCGTGACAAAAATTCCATTTTTGCCTCTCTTTTACAACTTTGTCAAATACCACTATTCATCTTCAAAATAGTAAAATGACACCATCAATGATGAGATTTGTTTTTCTTTTATTCATTAGAAGTACTACCATTGACTTGAAGTTRAAATAAAAAATTGCATGGGTGGAGCATCCAAGTGATYCCCTCTCCAAATATTTAATACTACGTAACAATATATTTTGGCTAGATGAGCTCTAAACTGGCCACTTAATGTCTATAAAAGAGGCTTTAACATGTAGTGATTCCTTAATGACACTCTAGCTTGTCAAACTCATAGTTGCTTTCAATTTCACTTATACATCCACCCAAAATATCATAGAAAAGATACTTTCTCTTTCTAGAATTCAAGTGAAAGAGATGCAAATTGTCAAGCTYAGTGTTGCTATCAATTTTAACTTGTACATCCACCTCAAGTACCCTAGAAGATATAAAGTAGAACCACCCATTCTTGATCAAGATCCAATAACCAACCTATAGACTATCCCTCCAAAAGAGAGGTACACTGTGCATTAGTTATCCCCCTCCCTCTCTCAGAAAATGTATAAGCCATTGATTTTTTTTTTTTAAATCCTTCCCTTCGAAATTGCCGTTGATTTCTCAAAAAATCATGAACCATTGATTTTGTGAGATTTAATATGAGCTGTCCAAATATAAATATGGATATAGACACAAAATGAATTCTAGATATGGGGTGAGTTGTCCCATATTGATTGTCAATTAAAGTGGTTTCTCAAAATTATAAGATGGGGGGAAATAGTGGGGGGAGGGGTATGATAAAATTAAAATTAAAAACTTAAAATTATGTTGAATGCATAGTGAGGCGTCATGGTACCTTTCTCTCACTATGCGTTCAAAATACATATTTCCAACGTATTTCCAACCAAGGCCAAAATGTTTTCAACTTTTCTTTTCAAAGTTGGGACTAGTTGTTCATGACACGTCTCTCAACTTAGTCTGCAAAAAAGTAGGAAGCAACAAGTGAAAAAGTAGTTTTTTGAGTGATAGGAATTGAAAGAGTCTAGAGATTGGCAATGGGTCCGATGCACTTTTTTTGCCTTTGAAAATTCATAGTAACTTCAATTCATGCAATAAAATTACCAAAGTTTTTGCAAGCCCCATCATTTTTATCAACACACCTCTGAAAATATATCCCTTGCATTGCTCCAGATCTGTTCAAAATTCCTTATTCAATCGGTTATGGATGGTTCTACCTTACCTCACTACTTTCCCAAGGATGGATGCATTGGTTGGTGTCTCACTAATGTCCAAGGTTAATTCACYAATTAACAAATGGAGGGTTTGCCCTCATGTCATTACTGAAATTTTCTGATTCTTTTCCACGTAAAAGGCTAGTGACAGAAATGGCAAGAAAAATTGAAATTATATTTTTTCGACAAAGTGTGAATTTGTTATGAATTTTTGAAGTGTTTAGCCCATCATGGCCTAAAGAGACTGTAGACTACTCCAAAACCAACCAAAACTGTATCCATAACGCTCTTCTCACTGACATATTGCAATCACAATATTTTCTAATATGGAAGACCTGAAAAAGTCACTTCCAATAATGAATTAACACTAAAAAGCTGAACAGTTCCTATTATGGTCACTAATCACTCCATTGTAGTTAGCTAAGACATTGATTGTGGTGCAAATTTGATTCACTAACAGAAAACCATAATGGGGTTGGAAGAAAACCATAATGGGATCATTCCTAGGAGTCCACAATGGGCAAAAAGTCCGAAATGGGCCGTTTTACCTTAAAGTGAGCCTTTATAACTTCATATAATAGGTGGACCACTCACTACAAGAAAACAATCCAAATTGACATGTCCTAATTGACAGACAATGTACAAATTGACAGAAAATTGTCTGAATTGACAGAAAAAATGTCCAAATTGACAAAAAATTGACAGAAAAAATGTCTACATTGACAGAAAATGACTGCGTTCCCTTGTAGTGACTAGAGATGCTCTAATCTCTTCACAATACACATGCCCTTTATAGGGCAATAATCAATCATCATGAGTATTGAAATAAAACATGATGAGCCATTGTTATCGTTTCTTTATTTCGCATGAGGGAATAGTCAKATGTAAACTTTCCTTCAAATGTACATCAAGATCATCAAATTCTAAAAATCTAGGGAACTAAATATATTTTAAGAAGATTAGAATTATGAATCTTAAGTTTGAATTATACTATATCATATGGCAATAAAAGTGATAAGAAAAGCAAGTTATATATAGTCTTTTAGAATATGACTAGTACTTCAACAATTTGTACATTTAATGTATGTGACACTAATTTATTAAAGTTGCACTATTTGAGGCTAAATTAATATTGTTGTATATTAATTTTCATCCCCCCMAAATCTTGTAGTGAGATGAATTTAGCAACAATATTTGTTTGGCTACTTCATTCATACAATAAACAATTGTATATTAACCTCTAAAGGGCCAAAACTATCATTTCTATAGCAAAGAGTAAAAAAAATTTGAAATTTGTTTTTTTGGCACATCCAACCATTGGATCTAAAACCTCACTAATATGAAAATATGTGGTAAAATTTTCAGAAATTTTAACCACACAGATTGCAAGATATCTTCGTTTTCATTTGAGTTTTATGTAAAATTACATTAGGAGGTCCTCTGAATGATGACTGTGACCATAGGGAGACGTCTTCATGAAAGAATCATGGGGATGTTTTTTTTTTTTTATGTTGTTTGATGTTCTTGAAACGGACTAATTTTAATGAGAATCTTAGTATTGAATGTGCCATTAGAAGAAAAACTTTGCAATTTGTTTCTTGAGGRTTCCATTCAAGTCTTATGTTGTTGACCATCCACTTGTCTAAAAATAGGCATACATTGATTAAGATTACCTCAATGTGAGCGAGGTGTTTTAGTCATGAAGTACTCCTGTTGTCATGCAAAACCGAAGTTCTCCGCGGCTTGTGCAACATTGAGTACGTGAAACTAAGAGCATTAGSGGCTAAATGACTATGGAATCTCCTCTAGATAATTTGATTAACAAGTTCAATCTTGTTGGTACACCTCTGACCAGCGTAATTGCTGCAGGTTTTCATTCCGTCTTCGTCGAAGACATTACATCTATACGAAGCCAGGTTTCTGTCACTGTTAGAGGAGGTAATATTTGGAGCTTCTTTCATCCTGTCTTGCTTAGTTGCACTGCCTTCATCTAAACTCCGGTGCGGTATTCATCAGCTATATGTGTGCGGCGTGGCAGGTGACGTCGAAAGGCAATAATCTACTCGCACACATTGTGATTGAGCCAGTGAAGGGAGATGAAGTTGGAGTGGCCTCCTTTGTTGCCACTTATGGCTGTCTGGCTCGCATTGAAAGTGTAAGCAGCTGAGGTATACAACCACTGGTTTCTGAAGCCTAGGGAATGTTGTAGATTGCTGAAGTTTTCTAAAAAAACATGCGATTTTCTTCCCAAGATTGTGAACAAATTTGCACAAATTTGTTAGGGACCAGATTTTAATCGTCTTCTCTCATTTCGTCCAAAGGTGTGTTGGACTGTTTACCGGTATACTGCAAGAAACTGATGTAGAAACGTGTGGTTGTTGCTGTCCATGGCTAGGCAGGTTAAGCAGCTTGAAATAGGAGCTCTGGTTACTATTCGAGGGCTTGGTCGCATCAAAATGGTCAGCCTAACGCAGGTAGGCTTGTTTCCTTTTTAAGAACGTACTGCTTCTTCCCAGAGGCTTCTCTGACTCCACTGAACATTTTGGCTCTCATATTTATCTGAACTGTGATGACACTGGTGTGAACCCACTGGTTTAGTTTACCGAACCCTTTCTAATGGCACTTTCTGTAATCGCACATTCCCCGTATGTCCTCAAAATTTATCGTATTGTGTACTCGTCTGATGGATAACTGCCACTTGAAAAGTTGTGAACACGCGTTAGTGCATTTAGAAGCCCATTTGCCCTCCGAGGCAGTGTTTTTAGAGAGTTGAGTTTATGTTTGAACTGCCTGAATTGGAGGAAATGAATGCACATAGAATATTTTGAAGTGATTTGAGAAGGGTGCGGGTGACATGTAAGCTTGTATTCTAATTGTCTGGTAGATTTTCAATCCTGTGGATGTGGAAGTTGATGACAGATGGAGCCGTTTATAAAAAGTACAGTTATGCCAGTGCGAGATGAGTACCCCGAGGAGAGGGAGTCCTTACCAACGAAGATTGACGGTCTCAAGAAAACTCTAGCAGAGGTCCAACAACTACAAATAAAAATCAAGGTATTTGTGTTTTATCAATATGAATTTCAGTAACTTGGGTCTGCCCGGTTAATCTGCCTACCTGGAGTCACAAAGAAATAATTGTGATATAGTCTTGATGTGTGACAAGTGTTCTATTGTCGATAATAGTGTAATAAGTTGTCCAGGATACACTAGAACGACTTTTTTTGGGACGTCTCATTAAAGAGGTGGGAGTGTAACCTCTCTGCCAATTTCAAGTAGGGAAATTGTATCTAAATTCTCCTTAGGGTTTATTTTCTAGTGATTGAATGAATGATCTATGTTTCTGAAACTGTGAAGTGGTTAATGAGGTTCCCAGTTATCCTGTATAGTTATTTATGGACCCTACGTTGGGTTGTTGTTTCTTATTTGTATCAGACTTCAAAAGAGGTACCCCTGCTGACACCCCTAGAGAAAGCTCTACAGTGGGCGGAGAAAGGAGAGTCAGATTCCTTTGTTGACAGATTTGTGCCCAATCGGGAAGAGCGACTTTCTTTTGCAGCTCTGCAACCAATTGCAGGTAACCCTTGATATAGTTTTACTCATTCAAGCAGTTGATTTGGTACTTTCTCAAGAACAATCTGTGTGGCATTTTGCAATTCAAGACTATTTTGGTCATATACGTTTCAGAGCATCAAAATTGCGACATTCTAAATGCATGGAGCTCTAATAACTAGGATTGCTACAGATCTAAGGCTCCAGAGGGGCGTCTGGAATAGTGCCAATCTCTTGAATTTTGTCACTTTACAAATATGACGAATTACTGTTATAAATTGGTGCATGTATAATATATTCTTTTTACTCATTCTTTGAGCTTGGGCATTGAAGGGGCAAGTCCTGGGGAGTTGCATAAGCTRCTGCAAGAAAGGCTGAAAGCCATGACTACTTTGGACACGGAAGTCCGGCTCAACAATGCCAAAGAGTATGCTGAGCAAAGTCGGGCATCTGTAGCAGCTAAGGTTGCCCTGCAATCACTGCAATTAGGATAACTCACACTCCTGTTTAGATTTTGAATTTTTTCCCATTGTATTGTACTACATTGCTTCATGTCAAGAGAAAATGATCACCAACTAATGAATAGTTTATCTTGAGATTCCACTGTGTCCTGTTAATTTGAAGAATGKTTCGGTACTTATGCTAAGGCTAAGTCACTTCTCCCCACCTACACTAGTGTTGAATGCTGTCAGTTCAGCTATGAATAATTTAATCGTTTTGTCTTACTCTTTTGCGCCTTGGCGTGGATACCTATGCCAGAGATTTCTGCATCCCAAATCTCCTTCCCCGCCATTTGCTTAGAATCCATGGAAACTAACTAGTCTCAGTACTTGCTAACAAATACTCACGTAGTGCAACTCCTTGACCTCATAACTCTGTCAACAACGACAATTTAACGTATCAATTGGAGCATATGCGGTGAACGTCCATGAGTGAAATCCAGGGGTTGGCTACATGTAGAACCTCTCTTAGTGCATGTGCTGGGACTTTGTTCTAAAGGAGGTTTTGGCATGTCAGAGAGGTGCAATGAATGGCCATACAAGATGTCAACTTCCAACACTATTTTTTAAAGAATGTTCTTCAAATTGAACACACCTATGAACTCCATGACTGCAAGTTTTGTGCAAATGGGATTGGACTTCCAACACTATTTTAAAAAAAATGTTCTTCAAATTGACCCCACCTATGAACTCCATTAT
Organism: Pleurozium schreberi; assembly: GCA_006891605.1. Taxonomy (NCBI): domain Eukaryota; kingdom Viridiplantae; phylum Streptophyta; class Bryopsida; order Hypnales; family Hylocomiaceae; genus Pleurozium; species Pleurozium schreberi. The sequence goes on along the minus strand of VACF01002407.1, from coordinate 70,446 downwards.
TGCAAGTTTTTGCGCAAATGGGATTGGGTTGGTAGATCACTGGTTTGGAATCACTTTAAGATGGTCAYGACCCCCTCCTACTAACAATTTTATATATTTAGTTTGAAAATTCATGTCAATTCCAATTCATATCARATTAATGTGATTCTACTTGCATTTCATTCAATTCAAGTAATTCTTTTCCTATAGAATATAGGCAACAATCAACACATTGCACATTTGAGTGGTCATAGGTTGTTCTACCTTACATCCATATTGCTCACTTCATTCTCCTAAAGCAATCACAATATATTTTAATGTGGAAGCCCTTAAAAAATGATTTACATTGAAATAGGTGGATGTACCTAATGAGGTCACTAATCACTCTATTAGGTGAGACATTTGATTATGGTCTAAAGTCTTGTAAATTGAGAAAAAACATCATGGGATCATTCCTTAGGTGTTTGTCATGAGTCATCTGTTCATGATGGGTTGTTCTACCTTATCTACACTAAATAGGGGTACTAAGGAGACCCAATCCTAATTAATTGACATTGTAGACTACACCAATATTTACCTATGTTGTACATCAATAGTTATTGAAGTCTCTCTAGGCTATACATCATGTTTCAAACATCTACAATCTTCTAGAATAACTCCCTTTAATTCTGGGGTCCCTTCCAAACCCCTATTCAGTGTCCCTCAAACCATGAGTGCATGGTGAATCCTCACTACTGTAGCTGTTCACGCATCAATTTCAAACGGACTTCTAGGCCCTTCTCCAAGCTTCTGCAGCCTACTGACCGCCGGACGGAAGACATGAACCAGAAGGTCCGCGACACAGACCGAAGGGCGGCGAAGGTTCTAGAGCCATCGGCTCCCTTCTCGTCTCCTCCAGAAACCAGCGTGGTGTCCCGTATAAAGAACACCATGGGCTCCGATCGACGCCATGACAATTGCAGATTAGCAACCAGCATTTCAGATCTAAGCAGTGGAAACCTTCTCGTCGAACTCTTGCTCTACAATTCTTGCTACAGATCGCTCAATTTTGCGTAGTGTCCAGCATTGTCAGCTCGGTTGTGTGGTGGAGACTTATGCTTGTTCACATTTGTTGAGCACTGTTTTTGTCATTGGTTATATTAGATTGAGAATTGCCTGCGATGTGCTCAGACTTGTGGTCGGCATTTGCCATGATCCACCTCATGATTCCATGATTTGGTTTGGCATGGACCGAGTAGAAATAGCACTCAATCTTTGATCTAATTGGACAAGTAGTACAACAAGCTTTTGAAGTCACTTCTGAGGCAGAAATCCTAGTGTGCTAAGCAAGGACCCTTCAAATCTAAGTATCGTTAGATTTTTGTTATAGATGAAGATGTGATGGAATCTTATCATTCACTTTCCTTGTCCTTGATTAGAGACAAGATGTTGTAATCGTGAGTGTCAGAGTTAAAGTTGGCGTGCTCTTGATATTGGTTGGAATTTGAATGAGTAAAGATTTGAAGCACAAGGGTGTCCTTGCTCTGATAATTTGTAAGTTAGGAAGTTTTCTTTTTCAAATTTGAACTCATCATTCAACAGAATTGTGTCCAAGAAAAGAAAGTTTGAGAGAATCACTGAACTTTAGATAATGTTGGCACCAATATGCTTCCAATAATAGCAATGAACTTTAGATAATGTTGGCACCAATATGCTTCCAATAATAGCAAATTGGCCCAAACTGTGAGGAGCTGATTTCAACGATGTAGGTTTTTATGAAATAATTTGATCAAAACTTTTGTCTTTGACAATGTGCAATTCCCCTTCTTGGAAGTGACAACACCACATAACATTGACGCTGTGCAAGACTTCACGAGCAAAGGCTATGAAGCAGCTCTCGTACACTCGTGCACAGGGAATCGATCATGTGCTGGGAACAATCCAGCACATGGGTTAAGGTAGAACCACCCATTACCAACCAGTGCCCCATAGCCAACCATAGATTGACTTGTTTCCAACCAAGGCTAGAATGTTTTTTTTTCATCTTTTCAAAGTTGGGACTAAAAGTTCATGATACATGTTCCAAAGTAGTGCAAAAAAAAGTAGGAAGCAGTGAGTGGAAAAGTAGTTTTTTGAATGATCGGAATTGGAAGAGTCTAGAGATCGGCTATGGGTTCATATCACTCTTTGCCTTTCAAAATTCATAGTAAATTCAATTCATGTGATAAAATTACCAAATTTTTTGCAATCCTCATCATTTTTATCAACACACCTCTAAAAATATTTACCTTGCAATTGCTTTAGATTGTCCAAATTCTTTATTTGGTTAGTTATAGGTGGTTCTACCTTAAATCCGTTCAAAATATTACTGACTTAGAAATCGGAGAACGGAGTGAAACGCCTTCATTTAGTTTATTCCGTTGTCCGGTACTAGCCCTGAGGCCAGTGGATAATTTATTTGATCTAGTTAACAGGAAGTTGACAGAGGCCTTGTTTCATCGCAATATGTGTAGCGCTCCAGAAGAGAGTTTCGCAACAAATTCAGTTGTAGAAACAGGGCCCGAATTGCTGGGAAAATTCTGATGGGTCGTGAGTGTGTGTGTGTGTATTTCCAGTGTGTGCAGCTCGAAGGCTTTCAGAAGGCAGCAGTGCAGATGGTAAAGCTAGCCTGCAAAGGTCACAACTACCTTGGCCTCTAATTTGTGCTCAAGCATGGCGTCATTGTGGCCGCAGACTCGAGTACCAGCATGGACAACTATATCTGGACGTTCTCTTGCTGAACTCTCTTACTATAGTMTGTCACTCAGAAGCCTTTGTTCGTTCTCTTGTGGAAATTACAATTAACTGATACAGAAGAMGCATCATACCGCCGGTACAATTCCTACTTGTTGGGCACTGTGGCTGGGGGTGCTGCTGATTGTCAGATTAATACTGGGCGTTAAATCGTGCTCACAAACTGGGCCCCGCAGGGGCCCCACGGGTAATGTTTGAGGGTAAAAGTAAATAAAAGCCCCCTATATTGAGCCGTCACTAGGGTATGTCCTCTAGCCCCCCTAGCTAATTTGGGGTCTCTGATTGCAAATATGAATTCAGAAATTGCAAAAAATAAAACATTCCTGCGTTTTCCCCAGCGGTAAATCTAGCCTGTAGGGCCCAGTTCGTGAGCATGATTTAAGGCTCTGCCAGATTAATTGGCAAACTCTAGGCACACTCATGGGTATGTCGAACTTACTCTGCTTGTTGTCAGTCAATTATTATCAATGAACTGCTGATCTCTGAGCCAACTTTAACCCTTGAAGGTCGGACCGGTGGCCATGGAAATCATGCATTTTGATATCGTGTGACATCATCTCTTTTGAAAAAGCTAAATATATTCATTGGAAGTCAAAGTACTAGAAAATATCTCCCCTTTCCACCCCTAATACTGAGGATGAATGATTACATTTCTCTTTTACAAGGAAAGATCCTTTGCCATTCATCGGACGTAAAACGTCCCCGGCGCCATTTAAGGGTTAAGATGGTCATGACCCCACATACTAACGGTTTAATATATTTGGTTTGAAAATTCATTTTAAATTCCAATTCATATTAGATTAATGTGATTCCGCTTGCATTTGATTGAATGCAAGTAATTTTTTCTCTTAAAAATTCAAGCAACAATCAACACATTGCACAAGATACCTCGATTGCAAATATAAGTGGTCATAGGTTGTTCTACCCTAAAAGAGGCAACCCATTTCTGATCACTCCCCTCTCCATTTCCAATCTATAGACTCTTGTCTTTCCATGAAGTTATGGCACAGTCCGAGAATAGTTGTAGCTCATTATGATTGGTTGCAAGGCTCTCAATATTGCAATCAGAACTTGGTTGATTTTGCAATTAGCTTATGGTCAAAAGTAGAAAGGTCTATATCATCATTATAGGTCAAAGAGAATCTTCCACTAAAATATTCATAGTAATTTTGTTTTGTGTGATAAGATTTTGGAAAAATATGCAATCCTTCCAAACCCTATTGTTGTACATGGGAAAAATTCCACATGCAAAAAACTTGCGCTCCAAATATGCATAATTGCTTAGCTGATCAGAAATGGGTTGCCTCCCTTATATCCATAATGCTCACCTTACTCTTTTAAAGCAATCACAATATATTCTAACATGGAAGGCCTTATGAAAATCACTTCCTATGTGAAAACCACCATTAGATGTTTTTCTCCATGTTTGGAGGGCTGGGAGTTCCCTGCTTGTTCCCGGCCTGTTTAAGTTGATGACACATGTTCCATTGTAGTGAGTGGGAAAGTAGTTCTTGAATGGTCAGAATTTGAAAACTCTATGTATTGATAGTGGGTTGAGGCCAACTTTTGGCTTCCAAAACTCATAGTAATTTGAATTCAAAGAAAAAAATCACTAAACATTGACAATCTCTGTGATTTCTATCTTTCTACATGGCCAAAATTTTACATTGCCTTACACTGCTCATAATATGTATGGAATAACTTAAAGTGGTTGACTATGGATGGTTCTACCTCTAATAATTTACACTCAAATAGTTGGATGTACCTAATGAGGTCACTAACCCTTAAACACCTAGTTAACTATGGATGGTTCTACCACTAATAATTTACAATCAAATAGCTAGATGTACCTAATGAGGTCACTAACCCTTAAACGCCAAGCAGGTCACAGCAGAACCGGGCCGCGGAAATCATGGATTCTAATACCATGAGAATCATTGATTTAAATTTTTTTCAAAAGCAAGCATTGGAAGTCAAAGTACTATAGAAGATCTTCCCTTTTCATACACAATTCCAAGGATGAATAGTTGCACTTTTGTCCTAGATACAAAGATGCTCTCTCATTCTTCTACCCAAAAATGGCCTCTACGTTGTTTAAAGGCTAATCAATCTATTAGTATTAGGTAAGACATTGATTGTGGTCTTTTGTGTGGTCTAAAATCTCGAAAATTGAATGAACCATCATGGAGTCATTTCTTAGGTGTTTGTCATGGATCATTTGATGTACCATGATGGGGTTCTCTACCTTATCTACATTGAATAGGGTATTAAGGGGACCAAAAATTAAAGGGACTTACTAGGAAAAACTGGAGAAGTTTGAAACATGTACATTATCTATATTGAATAGGGGTACTAAAGGGACCCAAAAATTAAAGGGACTTAAGGTAGGAGCACCCATTCTTTCCAATCTATTCATTGCTCTACACTACAGTTCCCTTGAAGATGTCATCAAAAGTACCTTGTAACCATCTCCGCTATTGGTGTGCTCTGAWTTTTCAAGATTTTGATGTGACAATTAAGATAAATTTACTAGGACTAGAGATTTGAGTGCTCTAGTGAGTCCATCTTTGAAAATTCATAGAAAATATATGCCGTATCCGAAATTTTAATTTTCTTCTTAAAAATTCATGATTCTAATTTCGTGATACTATATAAATATTCTTTTTAGGAAAATAGGCCTCAACTATGCTGAAATTGCTTAAATCGGAGATAGTGGGTGCTTCTATCTTACGTTACTTGGGGAAAATGGGGAAGTTTGAAACATGATGTATAGACCCAGACACTTCAATAACTTTTGATGGACAGCAAATGGTAGATATTCATATAGTGTGACATGCTGATTAAACAGTACGGGTCCCTTTCAAACCCCTATTCAGTGTACCTCAAACCATGAGTGCATGGTGAATCCTCACTAGCTGTTCACACATCAATTTCAAACGTACTTCTAGGCCCTTCTCCAAGCTTCTGCAGCCTACTGACCATCGGACGGAAGACATAAACCAGAAGGTCCGCGACACAGACCGAAGGGCGGCGAAGGTTCTAGAGCCATCGGCTCCCTTCTCGTCTCCTCCAGAAACCAGCGTGGTGTCCCGTCACAAACCTTGCGGAACAGTTTATGATAAAGCTGGAACGGCGTCAAGTCTCTACAAACCTCAGTCCCCGCTTAGGGTCTAACAGAAAATGATCAAAACAGGGATCCCATAAGSATTGGTCTGATTGACCACTGATTTTTATAGATTCACAACAGTAGGTTTCTCCCAAGCTTCAGATAGGGCTTCATCGCCATCCATACCTCCTGTCCTATTATTTGTCCTTGAAATTAGGACTGCGTTTCTCAACAAAGGCAGACGTACGTTACCCTCCTTCTGATCCTCCAGCCCGAGTGCGGTATAAAACAGGAGCTGCTCTMTCTCACGAAGGAAATTGCAAAGCAGTCGAAGCCTGTTATTGCTCTTGCCAAGGAATCAGTGGACACCGCATATGAAATTGGGCTCACGGAGGGCGTCAAGAGTTTAAGGCAAAAAAATTTGGACCATTTCTCGATTTGTGCGTGTCATCCTTGCGCAGGGGCCATGCTAATCTTCTCTGTATCGTTCCAATTTTATCAGATGTCTCCGAAGAGACGACAGTTACAGCACTACTACCAACCTATATAACTGGTGACACACTCAGTGCCTATCCTTATGGGATTTAGGGTCACAAAGGCATGCAACAGTTACAATAACTATTATTGAACGAACATCCCAACACTCCTTGTCATATACACAACTTCTGGAGTTTGAGAATGAGACGAAAAATCATGAACATGTTTAGAAACTGCTAACACATACCTGTAAGGAAGCATCGAAGGTCTGCAAGGCATCCACAATGAGGGCGTGCGAGAGAGCATTCAAACCCTTGGGCATGTCCAATGTCACCAACCCCACCGTGCCATCGCCCACGGCAGTCGCATGAATACACTCGTGCTGTTTGCTTTCCAGTGACGCCCCTTCCTCCTTTGTGATCGTGCCTGTAGATCTCTTGGTTCCCAGCTCGAGCCACACGAATCGCACGCGCAAATTGCGTATATGCGGTGTTTGCCGCTTCCGATTTGCTTCAGCTGAAGCGACCGCAATTTGGCAGCGATGACCTGAGGGTCGACCTACAAAACCTGGTGAAATTAAGTGAGGTCCTTGCCCTCATCATGCACTAAGCTCCCGCAATGCTGACGAAACAGAGTAGACGAACTTGTGCYTACAAAACTTGAACACGATCTTCCCCAACCCTACTTTAATTTCCTTCAGGCCAATTGGTCCGATGATCACACCTACAGCAATGAATTTACGAACCTTGTAGCACAAAAAAAACAGGGGATGATGAGAGCTAGGAAGAAAGTAGTATACAGATATATGCTTGCTTGACAAGAGACAGCGTCGACAGTCACGCCTCTCACAGGGCGAGAGCACTGCATGAAAGGACTCATGCTTGCACACAAACATTGACTCCCATGCCACTCTTGTAAAATGCTTGCAAGAATGTTGAGCTTGGTGACTGTGCGACAACAATCGTCAACACAGAGACTCCTCCCCAAACTGGGTCCGTCAATCATGGACTGATCCCCTGAAGTCGAACCAAATCAAAACAGGTGAAATTTTCCACAGGGCAGAAACGCAGGAACTTATTACTGCTACGAGTGAGGGAATTTGAATTTGGAAAATTTGAATTYATATTGGAATCRAAAACCTCACTTTAGCTRAATGGGAGTGACAAAACACAAAATTAACTACTYTACAACATGTAGGCAGATTTTTACATTATTTTATCTATTTGAGAATTTTGGGGCTTGTGTAGGGTCGTTTGACTTTCGGTAGCGGTGCAAATACAAGGAAAAYTAATGATTAGATTTTTTTGTAATTATTATTGTTTTTTTGTAATTACCAATCTGACAAGGCACTTGAGGTGATCACCTGGATTTTTGTTTAGTTTTTTTTTGCATTTGCATTGGTGCAGAAAGTCCAACAGTCCACTATAGGCCCCAAATTTTCTATAATGACAAATTGTAGTTTAGCCAACAGTCCACTATAGGCCCCAAATTTTCTATAATGACAAATTGTAGTTTAGCCTTAGCCCATTGGTTGTCAATACACCACCTAGACCTAACTTGGCACCAAGTGAAATAAAATAAATAAATTTTTACAAAGCCACTCTATTTTCTTAATCGTTAAAAAAAGCTTCAAAAACCTACACCAAAAAATGAGGTCATAGATACAGTAYTGCCCAAACWTTCMTTTGTAYGCTGAGGGGACAACTAGGCTAATTGTCCTACAAATGGTGCTTCCTTACTCCRATATTGGACCCCTATTTTGTAGCTGTGTCGCTCCTAAAAATGTCCAAATTTGGATTCAAAATTTCCAAGTATTAGCCTCTAAGGCTGTTCAAATCGAAATCCCAGAAAATGAAGCTTCCTTCAAAATAGGAAAACAGTAGAAGGTAAGGTAGGCATCCTCAAAGCGCCACAAATTGGTAGTGTGCCTAGTTGCTATTATAAGGCTGGTCAGATTTTCACATTATCTTGTTGGCAAGTGAAAGGAAGTTTCAATGCATCAAAGAATGCAACATTTGGATACAATATGCAAAAGTTTTGAAGGGTCAAAGTTTGATTCTAAAAGTGTTTCTTCCACATACGTACATAACTGAATTTGGAGATGTACAGAGTGTGAAGATGGCGCTTTTAGTTTAGTGGCGCTTTTGGGTTACCTACCGTACCACCTTTCCTCCAGTGTACAMCACCAATTACATCCCCAAGGTTAGTTTTCCATGGACTTTATTCAGTGAGAGACAATGAGCCTGAGTTYCCAAAAGGACGATTGCCATAAATTTCCTAATTGGGCGAGCACATGCTTCACCCAAAATGAAACAGTTGAAGTAACGAAATGCCTTGAGGAGCACCTATAGACATTGACAGTCTACTCATGGACTTCAATACCATCAAGTTGCAATTGCCCTTGAATTACAGAGTATTTCGCCTTAACCGCTTTGCTTGAAGGATTAACATCATCTCGTCCAAGGGAGATACAGAAATGGGARTCCTCCAAAGCTGCAGAATGTTGAAACCACCATCACGGAATGTCAGCGCAAGCAGCGGATCGAAGTTAACAGGGTGAGTGCGAACAATAAGTAACACAAGTAATGTGAGGATACAATCGATGACCAAAAACAGAAGACTTAAAATAAGWGAACAGAACCTTCGATGGTCAAAATCTGAAGGAGCCATCTCTGATAAATAAATCGTAGACGTGGAGCTTCTCCCACATATGAGTCTGATACTAACAGATGACATTGAGCTTCTCTCCCACTATTTGCACTGCACAGATGAAGCAGGTTTAACCTTCTTTTAACGTCAATTGTAAATACCATGTCCAAATTCAGATGCTCGCATACATGTGCATCATCAGAAGCTGTCAACATGAATATTGGATGACGTAAAAGGAGTTGGAAATCAAGGTACATGCTAACTCGACAAAGACTGATTGAAGGATTCTGCACTCGGGTATACTTGGCAAAACTGATGGCGTCGTAACAGAGAGCAAGAGCCTTCACCATTGCTGATTCGCGGGGGCGTATGTGTCCGAATCGTTCAGCACAGGACCTGTAATGTTTCGGAAAATAGTCAAGTATGTCAGGACAAACCTTTTCTCAAGGTATGGCGCGTTTTGATTTCAATTTGCGACGAGCAMGGTCAAGGTAACCCACCTTTCATCAAACAAGTCATAAAAGCCATCGATGATAACAGCTCTTGGAAAGCGATTTTGGAGATGAAAGGCAGCGAAATATTTTCGAAGTTCTTCGTCATCATGTATGTACCTGCAGCCAAATTCCTAGTCTCAGCAATAAGTAGTACGACTCCTAGCTCCTCTCTGCCATCAGCACTGGACACCAGGACTGCAAGCAGCTTGATAGTCGATGACAACTTACTTTATGGTGATTCTTGCAAATGCATCCGATTCTGGATCCACACCCTGCAATAACCATTTCAACATAATGTTCGATCCTTTCAGAACACAAGATTTCTAATAATAGAAAGATTGCGGATCCCATATACATTCCTCAACAAACTGAAAGTAGAGTAGTCGCAGGTTGAGCCATAAATCCTAGAAACTGGGACATCCCTGCCTTCATCATTATGAAGACCTCAAAAACGTACCGAGGACGAGTGGAAATATATATAAAGCAGGTTCAAGCCGATTCTAAACACTGTAATGAAACAAGGGTAAAATACTATCATAAAGTGTTAAGGGAAGAAGGATTCGGACCTGAGACAAGCATGGAGTACTGTCATCAAGAGAATAGGGTTTGCAGAGGAAGATTACGAAGGAAGAAGAATCCTGCCTGGCACAATTGTAAGCAAATTGTAGCAGTAAAGAGGTCTTTCCACTGCATAGAAACAACCCCGCACAGCATTTGTAAGAGGGGGGTCCCGAGGGGGAGGGTGCATAAACATGGAAGCATAATGCACGAGACCCAACAGAGAATACCGCATGTAAAATACGTGAAGATGGAAAAAACACGAAAAGACAATTTGTCATTTAGGTTTTTTCCCACCTTCACGAGTTCAACATGCGGTATTCTCTGTTGGAGTCCGGGTCCAGTAGAGAGGCTTGGAGAGCAAAGGGAAGACAGACCAAGCGGGAGGTCCCGAGATAAGAGCCCGGCAGGCTGGCATTGACGAAATCGGTGGGGAGGAGGGAGAAGCGAAGAAGAGATCAAGAAGACCAACGCTTGGGTACGGCTTCTGCTGACGGACGTCCAAATCTCCATGCTCTCCAAACACTCGGTCGCCATCATCTTCACCARTCGACATGGGCAGCAGAGAATGCTCAGCGCTTATTAGGTCGAGATGGACTAGGTAATAACCCTCGAGCCGCAGGGAGGATTACGGCACCATAGAGTTCAGTGGGGCGTGAAGATGCGCCTGCAAGACGTAATTCACATCACTCCACACAAATGATAACAAGCGGTTCCTCTCACAACTTAGAATCTCCACCCTGGCCAACCCYCCGCAMCCAGTCTCAGTTGGGATTTGGGAGTACGCTTGTCCATCGCCTGTCCTCCCAGCTCAGAAATCTTTCTGCCAGCCGCCCGTCCTTCCAAATTAATATTGAGCAAAAACGAAACACACCGCCACATGAGTTGAGAGCTACTGTATATGTGGCAGGTATCTAAGTTATGAAGCACACTTTCCACCTGCTGTTAGCTGCGAGTGTTAGAGCAACCCCACCAGCTAGTTCCGTATCCGTAAACTTTAGGGAGAGGACCTCACCTCCACAAATTAAAGGAAGAGCTTGGGGTGATAGAGAGTGACTTAGATGCGTACGTCTTCTCTTTATTTCACACATGGTATGAACTTTTGTATACCATGTTGAAAAAGATGGAAGAAAAAGCATTCAATGATTTGTGAAAACCAGGATTTGCATTTGAAAGGAAAGAGTACAAGTGAGGATGACGACATTGAATTCCTAGGGAGAGGCAACATCTCCAGTCCACAAGCATCATAGGGCGGAATTGATTTAGTTGCAGCCATTCAGGAAAGAGATGCGGTAGATAAATTGCATGAGTTGCAAGTCATTTGGTCAAAATGCAATGAACATGAAGTAAAGCAAATGAAATTTTTTAGAGCATTTAAAGATGCTAGTGCCCAAGACTAAGCGACTAGAGATGCCATGCCATACAAGAATGCTTCCTACTAAGAGTATGGAAGGGATGCCACAATAGTATAGTGATGGTGACTTACAGACAATAGAAGTTCATAGCGAGCAAATGGAACTGCGACCCCGAGAGAAGAAGAAAGAATCCTTAAAGTTGTGGCAKTTACAAGACGGCAAACTCATGGAGCACCTAGAAGAAGACAAAAGAGTATGTGTGAAGAAAGAAGCAGCCAACACAGTAGCAAGTCAAGACTGTATACTGCTCGAACCATCTCCAAATATGCCAAGGGACTCTTAAATAGATAGAAAGAAGAAGCTAAAAAAGAATGGTAATTAGAGTGATGCTCAACTCAAAGCAACACTGAGAACAGTTAATTGGGGAGTTGGAGTATGCGCAGTAGTTAACTACTTTGGCATTCCAAATACTAGCTTAAGAAGACATGTACATGGCAAAACCCTTTCTAGAAAAAGAGGAGGCAATACAGTGCTCACAGCTGCTAAAGAAGATGAGCTCGTCAATTACCTATTTGACATGGCCAATAGAGGTTTTCCACTGACTTAGTTGACACTTYGAATTCATATATACTTGATGACACAAAATTGCTCTACACCTTTCAAGGAGGGCATACCAGGGAATGGGTGGGTTACGTAGTTCTAAAAACTCCATCCAAAGATTACATTAAGAAAAGCACCCCTAGAGGTGGCTAGAGCTAAGGGGCTATGTCCCAAAAATGCGGCCTCTTTCTAARCAAACCTAGAGATTATGTATGAAAAAAACAACTATACAAACAATCACATATGGAATGCTGACAAAAGTGGAGYACAAGYASGAAAGAGTGGTGGAGCAAGGGTTTTAGCTAGAGCAGGTGTGCGAAATGTCCATATCATCACTCCCAATGAACGAGAGCATTTGACARCATTATCCTGCATCAATGCTGCAGGTGACTGCATACCAAACTACTACATTTTTAAAGGAAAACAATACCAGAATGGACACATTGCTAAATGTGAAGCAGGTACTAGAATGGAAATGCAAAAAAATGCTTGGATGATAGGGTTCCTCTTTGGAAAATGGATAGAGCATTTTGTTAAAAATTTACAAAATAGAGGAGGTGTATCACCAACCAATCGCCATCTACTTATAATAGATAGACACAACTCCCACGTCACTCTACAAGTCATCGAAAAATGTTGCTTAGAGGGAATAGACTTACTTATTTTACCTTCCTATACTTCTCACGCCCTTCATCCCTTGGATGTCAGTTGCTTCTCTAGCTTCAAGCTGGCATTTCGCATATACAGAGACATCTAGACAATGCATAACAGAGGGGCTAAAGTGACAATGGTCATTYTTGGAGAATGGGTTTGTAATTCCTTAATGAGAGCATTGACTTCTGGCAACATCAAAAGTGGACACCGAACTACAAGCATTTTCCCTCTAAACCCTCATGCAATGGATGGCAAATTTGGACCATCCAAACTATTCATAGATGGAGAAGACGATCATGACAAAGAACAAGAGTACAAAGACCTCATGGACGAGGTTTTACAAGAACTAGAGCCTACAATGGTAGACCTTAAATGTTTTGACTATAAACACGGCTAAACATCATCTGCCCATGCAACAGGGATTGGCCAAAGCGACAAAATGTTAAGCCAGGAGCCCAATCCCAATGACACAGACAGACAATCTACATTACAACCAGAAAGAGCTAGACCATCTACAATACAGAGAATGCAACCGTATATTGATTACTATAAGTCACTCTTACTAACATGTGACAACCACATCCAAATGCTCAAAGACTTGCAACAAAAACAAGAAGCTGCAGTTAGAGACAAGGAGACTAGGCAATTTGAGTGTGAAGCTAAGAAGAAAGAAAGAGAAGCAATCAAGAAGAAGAAGGAAACTGAGCAGGAAAAAAAAATGAAAAAAGGGCAAATGAAAAGCGGCTAAGGACATATTATGATGAACAGGAACAACTGGGATGGAAAAAGAATTTGCAGAGGCTTCTCCAAAGTGGTCGGAAATTTCCATCTTCAATGTACAGAGCTCTTTATTGTGGAAAGGTACCTTCAGTTTGTATTTGGAATTAGAGAATGGCTAGTCTTAGGTTAAAATTCAAAAGAGAAGGTAAAAACCCTAAGTCTATCATACCTTGCACAACATTTCTTTGTAGTAAACACGTATACTCCACTCTTCCAATTGTTAAGTAGTACATGGATGTTTGGATTGTGGATTTAGCCTTCCAAGCTTGCCCTTGCCATTGCTTCCACAGAAGATATTTTTGACTTCCAATAGTTCTTTTCATCCTTGAGATGGGATTGTTGACAATAGTGCATCTACCTGCTATCAATTCTTAAGCACCAAAACTTCAAAGTTCTCAATACAAAGGATGTCAAAACTACTACATTATGTATAGACTAGCAACTAGTTCCATATAGGATTTTAAATCTCTAAAACATGTACTCAACCAGGATAAATTTGGATTAGTGATGTACAGACTCTTACAARTTATCAACATCTCAGTTTTCCACTACACCAAACACCTTGCACAAATTAAACTTGTGAACAATTCCTAGCCAAGAGCAAGGTCTTAGAATTCCTACCAAGTTAATAATGCACATTGCAAGAGTCATTTCTTACTTCAACAAGCAGCTTAGTGCAACAATCATTACAAGTGCTTAAGTGGAAACCATATCTGTTAGGATTTGATGACAAACTTGCAAAAAATATTCACAATGTTGTTTGAACTTATAAGAATGAGTAAGAAATATGTGAAAACAAAAAAGGTGTCAATAGAGAACTCAAAGTCTCAAACGTCTAGTACTAGCCAACTTGAAACTCTCAAAAACATAGAAGACACAACTAATGAAGTATTCAACAAACATTGTTGAGAATGTCTGCCATCTTTTGAGAGGATAGTGAGGAGGCTGCAAATCTGAGGATGCATCCTCCCTCACTATCCTCTCAAAAGAATTTAATTTTTTTTTAATAAATTCAGCCCCCTCGAAAAAAAATTAAATTTTAAATTTACATTTTTCATATTCATCTCTCAGCCTCTCCCCCCCTCTTATAATTTTCAGGAACCAATTTGATTGGCAATCAGTATGGGACAATTGAATTTGTATCTGTATTCAGTATTCAGGTACCTGTATCCAGTATTGTACTGAATATTATATCCATATTCATTATTCAGGTACCCGTATCCAGTATTGTACTGAATATTATATCCTGGGGTGCTTTGGTTTAAGGGTGGATGAGTCAAGATGACTGTGTGCGCGTCGTACAAGTCAGAGAATTTTGAATTCGATCGTTATGAAGTTCTCAGTAATTGATCGCAACGGTTTAGGAGAGCGAGGCGTCTGTATCTGTCTGCTCCAACGTGCGATTAGGGTTTAGGCTTCATCAGTCTTGATTTGCAAAGGCGATCAACTGGTTTGGAAATTTTTGTCCGTTGTATATGCGCTAAGTTGTAGTTGCTGCAACTTCAGCGATCAATTCTTGGGTCGATCTTTGACTATCGCGATAGAGTTGCCGACCTCTCCAATGTGGGATTTGGGTTCCTGCTCAGGGTTGTTCTGTCGAACGTGTTTTCGGGTTTTGGTGTCGAGTTGTCTGTCTGACGTCGCATGTCGAATATGTCGAGTGTCGAACATGTGCGACAAATTCGAAGGCGCCTACACCCGCGGTCGTCCAAATTTTGGAAATTTTCTGCCCGACGGGCAGATATTTTCATCCGACGTGGAAAGCTCCAAAAAGGTGACTGCGGTTAGGGCAACCGCGGGTCGAAAAAAGGCGACTATGGATTGGAGCGACTTTGGATGGCGAAAAGGCGAGTGCGGGTGGTGAAGGGGCAACCGCGGGTAGGGGCAACCTCGGGTAGGGGCAAGTGCGGGTGGTGAAGGGTCGCCCCTATTGCATTCGCCCCTACCCGAGGTCGCCCCTACCTGCAGTCGCCCTGTACCCGAGGTCGCCCACATCCGAATGCGCCTTGGTTTTTGCCATGTGGTTGCCAACTGGTAGATATGTGGCGAACGGGCAGCGTCCAAATTTTTATGGGGCAATTAACTCGACAGTGACTCTATTAGACGGACAAAGAGGTCTACTTGACATCGAACTTGTTGTGTTTGTCGAGTTGTCGAGTTGTCGAGTTGTCAAGGCGAACAACCCTGTTCCTGCTTGATCAGTCTCGCTTTGCAGGCATCCGATTGTTTTGGAAATTTCTGTCCGCTGTCGCAGCGTTGAATTGTAGTTGCTGCGACTTCAGCGATCAATTCTTGGGTTGATCTTCGACTGCCGCAAGAGTGTTGCTGAGCTCGCCAACGTGCGATTTGGCTTGATCAGTTTTGCTTTGCAGGCATCCGACTGGTTTGGAAATTTTTGTCCGTTGTCGATGCGCTGAGTTGTAGTTGCTGCGACTTCACCTCTGATTCTTCGGTTAGTTTCTGATTGTCACGAGAGAGTTGCTCAGCTCACCCACAGTGTCATTTTCTGAGCTCTGAGTTCACGGTAGTCTGTTTTCTTTGTGTCCACCCTTATTGGTATTGGGCGCTAAAGGTTTTAGGTTGTTAGTGTGTACAATGCTGGATTCACTTTAGTTTTTTTTTTTTTTGGAGCATCACATTGAATCAGTAATGGAAGGTACGGTGACAAAACCAATGAGCGTGAGGAGTGCCGAGAGAAACCACATTGGTAGAGTTAAAGTGAAGCCAGAGCCAAGGTCCACCGAAGAATTAGCCCAAGATTTAGCCTTGTTAAGGGAGTAGACGGTGAGTTTTTTTGTCAATGTCAGGGGTTTAGGGTGCACTGGCTTGAACCCTAAGTCGGTTGTTGATACTTCAGTCGTTACTACTGAAGATTTAGAAGAGGTATGGGGGAAAGTTAGTACGTATAGGACAACGAACACCAAGCTCCATCCAGAAACTAGACAGGAGCTCGTTACTCTGTATGGTAAAATATATGGGACGGAGGACGTGACGAACAACGAGTTCATGTTGTGGGTCGTGAAAGGCTTAATTTTGGAGTGCAATGGTGAGGACGTCGATTGGGCAACAACGGCTGCTTCTACGGCAAGGGAGAAGGCCGATCGGTGTCAATGGGAGCTGGACAAGAGCAGATTACTAGAATCGGGGTTAGGGTGCACTAGGAATTCCCAAGGTAGCAGTGGAGCATCAAGTGGAAGCCCACCTATTTATTCATTTGCTAACAAAGTGAGAAAGCCTAGCACCAAGCTTGGAATTGCAAAGAGATTGGCGTCAAGCACCCTAACAAAATTCAGCTCCGATCTTGAGCAAGAGAAGCGCCCAGTTTCTTAAGCAGATCTTGCAGCAGTCGAAGGTGTTTTGCAATCCGAAATTAAATTGTTAGATTCTGCAAACAAGAGGCTGTCGTTGCTTGGTGAAGCTCGCCGGAAAGAAAGAGACCGAATCATCGGGCTTCGGTACAACATGGATGATCGAAATAGTGCAGCCACAAAAGCTGAAGTGACTGTGAAGGCCACTGAATGTGCTTTGTTGTCGATAGAGGCTGAAATTTCTCGTCTGACGCAAGCTGTAAGTGCTGTGCTTACACCTCAGACCTTTTTTGTTGGAGTTTTGAGGGTTTGGGGAGCTTCTCCCTTATTTTGGAGGTGTTGGTATATCTGTAGTACATGTAGTTTAGGTATTGAAGCTTCAATGTTCTTTTCTCTGAGATGCATGAATGATTGGACACCACAGTGTTGGGATCTTCTAGGGATTGCAAGTTCAGGTTTTACAAGTTGTATGTGTTTGAGTTTTCTTAAAGTTTGGTCCATAAACCTTCATGGTTCAAAAGTGATTCCATTGCTATTGGTTGTGGGCCTTGATTTTTAACAATAAGTGAGTGCATTTTGGTCAGGGTTTTGCAGTCGAAGGCGACGAGGCAACCTCTACGGATGGTGAGCTTCTCCTTCTGAAGATTAACGCACTCAAAGTTGACAGAGATCACAATGCTAGGAAGTTAGAATTTTAGAAATTGCTAAATTTGCCTTAGAAGAAAACAACAGAAGGGCTGTGCAAGGCGAAGAATTGTACCAGAATGCTGAATATCCAAGCACATCTGCCAACACATTTGTCTCCTCTACTTTTGAATTTGATAAATTCAACTCTCCCATGAAGTGTTCTCCAATATAATGCTTTATGGCCTGGTGTGTGAGGCGGATCCCAAGAAGTCCGCCCCATCACAACCTCAAGGTCGTCCAACGTCCGCCTATAGAAAACAAGAAAATGAAAAAAAAAAAAAAAAAAATTCTTTGGTGGACGGGTGAATAAATGAGCGGACAACCTGGTCTGTGAGGCGGGTCCCAAACAGCCCACCCCATCTCAACTTGAAGGCCATCAAGCGTCCGTCTAATGAAAATAAAAGAAAAAAAGAAATTCTTTTTTTTTGGCGTACAGGCGTACGGGCAAACGGGCAAACGGGCGGACAGGCGGACGAGCGGACGGGAGAACGGGCAAACGGGCAGACGAGCGGACAAGAGAACGAGCAAACGGGCGGACGAGCGGACAGGCGGATGGGCGAACGAGAGAACAGGAGAACGGGAGAACGGACAAATGGGCGAACGAGCGAACGGGAAAACGGGAGAACGGGCGGACGGGTGGACGGCCTGGTGTTTGTGGCAAATCCCAAACAATCCGCCCCATCACAACCCCGAGGCCGTCCAGTGTCCGCCCAAATTTTATTTTTATTTTTATTTATTTGGTAGTCGATCTGGTTGACAACAAATCCAACGACCACAATTGGGCAGACAACAACATTGGATTCTAAAAAGCACAAATGAGTCTTAAAGACTCTCATTATTCAAATGAATGCTACAACCATCCAATGTAGGATGATTGTGAATGCATGCACGTGGTCATCCACTGTTTGCTTGTCCGCTTGTCCGTCCGCTTCTTTGCCAAACTTTTTTTTTCTTAATTTTTTTTGTGGACGCATGTATCTAGCCGTCCAACGTCCGTTCATTCGCCTATCCAACCCGTCCGCTCGTCCGCCTGTCCGCATGTCCCCCTGTCCCCTCGTCCACCCATGCGCTCGTCCCCCCGTCCGCCCGTCGACCCTGCCCGCTATCCCGTCCGCCCGTCCTTTCGTCCCCCTATCCGCCCGTTCTCCCGTTCTCCCGTCCGCCCGTCGACCCCACCCGCTATCCCGTCCGCCTAGACCCTTTTGTCCGCCGTCCGTCCGTTGTCCGTCAGCCGGACGTGAGCGTCCCCCCAATTCGGACGTCCGATTTTGGGACGCAATTTTCCCCCGGACATTGGACATGGACAACCCTGCCTGGTGGTACCTACTTCCCGACCCTTTTAGATACAGCTTTATCATCAGAAGACAATGAATTCAATCTTTGAATTGGATAAGGGGGGGACAATCCCATCAATCGGAACCCTAGCAAATGACTTTGACGCGCAGCCTAGCTTCCTTGCAGTTGTACATATTTGCCTACCAAATGACTTTGATGCACACACTGAGCACATACGAAGTTCCCAACATGTCAATCCGACATATACTTTGTCCGCTTTAATTTGAATATGTAGTACTTGTGGTTCTTGTATTTGATCTGTCCACTGAAATATGTTGTGAACAACAAATGAAGCTTCAATTCAGTAGTCCCGCGCGCTACTTACAAGTCGTGGCCCTCTTCTTCGACACCCTCTTGCAAAGGAAGTCTCACCCAAGCCCTGCCTATTTGTGTTCTACCCTCCCTCCACTTTGCAGCTGCATCCAACCTGCTTGATGAATTATAGGCTGTCCTCTTCTTTTGCAAGTGTGCAGCCACTGCAGTGTCTATTTCCATTGACTGATTGTTCCTAGATTCACACAATCGTTCTTTCTTTGCAAACCTATGTTGTATGTTTCTATACCAATGTTGATATTGCTGGACGATTGCGCTTGTTCTTTCCTTAGTGCTACCATGCTGAGTGTGATGTTGATTAGCGGCCTTAGCTGCATGGTGTGATTTTTCCATCCCTTGGTTGTTCCATACAGCCAAGCTCCCGTATATTTGCACATACCATGGACCATGGCGCAAAAGATTATGCTACAAAGACAGTAATGAACAACATTAGCCTAACATCCACAACAACCCTAAGCCCAAACCAAAATGGCAATTTATAACTTAGGTTAGCCGTAGCCAGCACATTGAACACCCCAATCAAAACTTCTCAGCCAATAACATGAAACCAATTCAGGGTTTTTTTTACTACGGGAACAAGTTGAACTTACCGTACAGTGAGTGAAGTGGT
The DNA here is from genome assembly GCA_006891605.1 of Pleurozium schreberi. Lineage (NCBI taxonomy): Eukaryota > Viridiplantae > Streptophyta > Bryopsida > Hypnales > Hylocomiaceae > Pleurozium > Pleurozium schreberi. Next base: position 50,749 of record VACF01002407.1, on the reverse strand, counting down.
CTTCTCCAAAGCACTTCACGTAAAGGCGACCCCAACTCTCAACCTTGTCTTTGAAAGTGTCAACTTGATCTTGACTCAAGGAAAGGCCGACCAAATAAGGATATACTGCCTCCAGAGCTCTCCACATTTCCACTCTATCTAGATATTGCCTACCTTGATTGAGGGTGTTGTTTTCTAAGCGCAAGACATCCTTTCACACTCGAGCTTGCCCTGACCAAGTGGATGGTTGGAACATCCTACCTGCAGTCACGTCACTAAGGGAGGGTTTGACTGGGACACTGTTGGAAACACCGCTGAGCTGAGAATCCTTCATTATGCAAACGTTGCCACCGTGGAGTCCAGCTGCTGACAATGTCTTCTCCATATTTTCTATGGCTGCCTGTTGACGGGCCTCATTTTCCATATTCCAAATGAACATGAAGTGTAGGTGAAGGATTTTCTCCATCATCCTTGTCAAGGCATGTAGTGTACAAATATGCATCCTCTCAAGTGGAATGGATAGAATCGGTTTCTAACGGGATCCTTCTTCAATGGCCACTGGTTCGGAGAGGACATTACCAGCAAAAAGACCTCCATGCCATGTATGCTTTCTTCTTCTAGCCTCTGTCGTAGCACTTGCTAATGTTCCGACCACTGATTTTTTCTGCTATTGGTTACAGTAGATGCATGAGTGTAGCGCCAAAGTATTTTGATACAAGATCCTACGGTTACATTTGTCCAAAAATGTTTTTTTTCTAAAATTTGGTACTTGCACTAGAAATGGCAGTTTTGGAGCGTTTTTGGTGAAAGCATAGTCAAAGACCTTTAGGGGTTAAGTGAAGGGTCTTTTTCAAACTTTGACTAGTCCTTTTTGTACCACTCACTATCTTTGTATGCTCTCATTTTGGAACTATGGGATGGCAACCCATTTCCAACCACTTAAGCAATTAGGCATATCTAYTGGCAATCAATGTTGAAGAAAATAAAATTTCCCATGTTGAGAAATCGAATTTAGAAAAATTTAAAATTTTTTCCAATTTTTTTTGTTAAAAACAAGATTAGTGTGAGTTTTTTTCATGAAAATTCTGTAAAACCTACTCTTGTTATATAGGTCATCTTTTTTCAACTATAGGCTAGTTACAAAATTGTTGAAAGTGATAATTGTGGTTTTCAACATACAAATTGTGATCATTCTATGCTTTCAATGTACACTTCTTCGACATTCATGTTGCTCTAGCAAACACATGTTAGTTGTGGGTTGTAATATAAACCACAATTGATTGGAAACACCGGCCTATATTGTGAAAATGTGTGTATGAGTGGACCCAAATTTAAAATTTGTAAAAATCAGCAATCAAYGAATTATAGTTCAGTATGTGTCCTTCAAATGCATAGTACATCACATGCAGTTAGGCATTTGCAAGCATGTGGAGGACTCACTAACCCCAAAAATTCCATGACTATACTTTCACCGAAAATGCTCCAAGACTGTTATTTTTAATATAAGTACCAAATCTTYATAAGAACATTTTTTTTGAAACAAGTAACCATAGAATCTTGTAGTATGTTGACTTGAGAACATGTGGTAAAAGTTTCGGAAATTTTTGCTGTGTGAATTTCAAGATATAAGCATTGATTCACTAAAATCATTTTTTTGGTCATGCAAAAAACAAAGGAGTTGCACTTCAAAAGCTCACTTTTCTATGAAAAAATGTCCAAAATGGTGGTGCTTCTTTGGATTCTTCTTTCTAGACAAGTTGGCCACATGCTTGAAAAATTTTAGATCATTTAGAATTGTACGACATATAGGAAAAAAAATAGTAAGTAGAGTGTAGTGGAGAATGATTCAAAATACTAAATGGTTAAGAATTTAATTATGGAATTGAAAAATGCCAATCCCAAATGGTTCAAATGTTGTAATAAACAATGTGCATCCGACAATTTTATTTTTCAAATTTTTTTGAAAATTGAGTAACATAAAGGACTTCAACCCCTAAATGACCAAGCTACGTCATTTTGGCAACATAGCATTTTTGGGCAACTCACTACAAATGGAGTTTTCATTATTTTTCTTTGGAATTTTTACACAACAAGTGTCCAAGGAGTAGTTTTAAGGTCCAACAATTTTCATAACATTTGACTACATTGTTAAAAAATTATTGCATGATATGTGAGTTTCTTTGAACTTTGGGTAGCTTACGCAGCCCGAAAAACTTCTATAAAAGTCACTTTTTGAATTGGTTATTTATAATTACATATAAGTGGAAATCCTTGAATCATTCCATTTGGATTAGTTAGCCAAGAGTTATGAGGAGTTTTAGTTTGTGGGTAAGTAAGATGTTTAGAGACTTTTTCTAGATAAAGATGGTGTTTAGAGACTCTTTGTCCTAGACTTGCATAAGAATGTGTGGAAGAAATTTCACAAACTTTGGTTGTGTAGATTGCAAGATATTTGTATTTAAAGTGAAGGAAACAAACTTTTTTGCAACTTGCTCAACTACATTTTTTGGCTTTGAACCTTCACAACTTATGATTTTTTCCATGTTGATTTCAAGTTTCTTTTTTTTATATGATAAAAAATTGAGTTGAGAATCTTGGAAAAAAATGTGACAATCATACACTTAATTTTCACTCATTGAAAAATTGTTAAGTAGAAGTAGGTTCGAGATTGAAGGAAAATCTACATTGTTAATAGCTCTAAGATGGAATTGGAATACACTGATCTTAATGGTGAGATTGTTATAGCAAGAGATCCTAACCGTGTGAAGCTTTTCTATTGAAAAATTGTGAAAATTGAGGTTCGAAATGAATCCTATAAGTTATTTTTTCAAGAAGATTCTCTAATTGCCTGAAATCTAATATTGTCCTTAACTTTTGCTTAACAAATCCAAATGGAATGAATCAAAGCTTCCCATGTAGGCAAAAATTCAACTTACTTGAAACAAATTTAAAAAAAAATTATTTGAAGTTTTCTTAAAAGTTAATTTTTGCTTGCAGAACTAGAAAAAGAGCTTTTTGTGCCTTAACTTTTGCTCCCGGACTCCAATTGAAATAAAAATTATATTTTTGGAAATCTAATGTGTTTTCTATCATCTCTCAAAAGTTCAGAAGATTATGACATATATTGAGACCATAGGAACCTGCCCAAAATCCATTTTGTCTCCCAAAGAGACAATGGGACTTTAGGGGATAAGTCACTAATGAACAGGAACAAATGAATATATTCATAGAATCTAGTTCATCTTCACACTCAAAGAGAGAGCATATAATCGGGAATCATTGAAAATTGGATGCAGATGACCTACCTTTATAAGTTCGATGAAGGTGATCAGCAGGCCCCAAGGATGGGGCCTATTCACAATGAGTCTTTCAAGCAACACCCTGGTGATCTGCTCTTGTATGATTTCCTGCACAAATGTGCCGAGGTCTTCAGACTAAGAAGAGAAAACAAAAAATCAGGGTAGCTTTTTGATCAGAAGTTTAAATGAATCCACGAAAATGACATTAAGGCTGTCCAATTCACAAATACCGTCTCAGTTCAAAATATTTGACCCAAATGAGATGAAATAGGGTCGATGACCCTACATGAGACCAAACTAATTTACGTCTAAATAATCTGTTTCGCAAGGACGAGGCTTACCATATTTGCTTCTGCGAAGAGATAAAGCAGAACGCATGAAAAATAATGTGTGTGATTGTTGGGGTAGCGAAGTTGGTTGGCCACCGCATTCAGGAACAGGTACCGACCTTCCGTATCAAGATCAGTAATTAGGCGCTGGAAAATATCCATGGGCGCACTATGGGTTATGGGTGCTGTTGGAACTGCCAATTGTTGTGGTGTTGTCTTGCTCTGCATCTGCTGAATTGCCTGTGAACAAGTGCATGGAAGATCATCATCAGCAAAATCATTGGCCGGTCCAGTACAAAATCCGGGTAGGCTAAGTCCTTCATCAGGGATAGACAGTCACCACTTGCAATAGTGCTCTGAAATTGAAGCAAAACGCACACAATCATTGCACGCATTTTTCTAACAAGTGATTGCAGAATTGCACAGGCCAGACACTAAAGAAGGCAAATTTGGAGTTGTACCTGCATGCCAATGTACAGAACCAGCGCATTCAGAAGAGGCACATTATATTTTGTGCCATGGGGTACACCCTCATTCGCAGGTAAGACCAGTCGAGCCTTGATATCTAGTGATTGGAAAGATTGAGAATGTCTCGTCTGCCGTCCAACATTGATATCATCAGAACAGTGTGAGTTGAGTGAACTAATCTAGAACTCCACATTTTGAATCAAAATTAGTATCAACTACTGCATAGTGCTTAAGCACTTATGTTGTAATTAGTCGTTTGTTATAATATGACGGCYAGTGATATTATAACAAACGACTAATTACTTCAGAGACAATAGAAAAGCAAAAAAATTTATGCATGTCAACGAGTTCGACAGTATGGAAAAAAGCATGAAAAAAACATTAACCTTCAGGTATTCATCTACTTCCGCCTTCAATTGTTTGTTCTTCAAAGCAGGCTCTACATCATAGAGAATATGCGGAGCCTGGCTTATTTCAGGAAGCAAGTCCACCTGTGAACACACCGSATGTTAGATGACAAACATTTCTGCCTTGCAGATTACGTACAGACATCGAAAATTGAAAGAAAGGAGGGCATAGTAATGAATATGAAATCCGTCAATAAGATACCTTCAAGTTAGGGGTAAAAGGATCAGGAAGTCGCATGTTGCGCGGAAAAGCACTAAGAATCAAGTTGCGCATCTGAATACAGGATGGAGGAATCACATCACAGAAAGTGAAGTGATGATCACACAAGAACTCCGGAAAATCGTGCAGTAGCACTAGTAACACCCGAAGTGTTCCCTTATATAACAGCCGTACCTGCCAGCAGAAGAGACAAACAGTCGGATGATTAAAATATAAAAACATTGGGCAGGCAACCCAAGATTCATTTTGCAGCTAACGGCAGACTGGATAAGAATTTTTTTGCCAGAAATGATGTCAGTAACACAAATACTCGCCACTATTGAACCTAAAACAGTCATTGCTGTACTTTTGGAATTTAGAAATCGACTAAATTATCGTTCACAGATAAGAATACATCGATTTTGGACACCAGTTCCAAGTTCATAAACTTACGGGATCACTAACATCAGCGTTGCGTAAGTAGGGTTCCATAAATTTGAAAAGGGCCACCAACAAACGCTGGAAAAGGGGCCACCCCTTTTGAGAATTGCTCATTAGAAGTTTAGGCATGAACATCCGATGGCTGATGAGCTCCAGCCACGCAAAGCTGCAAGCAACAGTTCCACAACGTTCAAAAATGACAAACACCGTTATTTCTTTCCTAAGTGAGACGCAACCGGAAAAATACACCTTTCCAAATCCAACGGGTAGAMTTGTCAGCAAATTTTGTTTGCCCGGATTTCATCTCTACGAAGGTCGAAACAACGTTAGTACGGAAAGAAAATGTGCAAAAAGCGATTAMGGAGAAGCAAATTCACACCTCCAACCGGGTACTTGAAGAGGTTGCAGGGCCAAAAGAGCGGTTCCAAACGTAGTGAGCACCTGAAGACCACAAGAATTAGGACCTACTCAAGTATTACAATCAATTCTACTGCACATTATACTGCAACTCAAAGAACAAGTTGTAATACAAATCACACARTAATACTCAAAATCACCAGCACAGGGCCACTTGAGGTCTTCATGATCATACAGTGAAATCTAGACTTGCATTTAAACACCAGAAAAGAGGTTAACAGGAGCAAGCAACCCTCTCATCGTTTATACTGAGTACCAAATAGACGATCCATTTCCGAGGATATACCTGAAAATTGCTGGAGTCGAGGATAGGGTCAGCAGCGTTGAAGTCCACGAGCCACGTAACAAAAAGACGAAAATATGGGCGAGGTTGAAAGTTTGCCTTCCTCTCATGGAAGTCTCTTTGAATTACACGCACCGTCACAATCATAACCTAAATATGTAAAGCAAAAAGCTATATATGAGTAACGCAAAGACTAATAAGCATAAAATTGAACCAATTGACAGAACTTCCTAGTGGAAGACTGCGAAATATTTTCATGCAAGCCCATAGCGCTGCCTGATAACACTTCATCAGAATAAGAAAATACCTTGTTCAGAAGGTTGACTTTGCTCATGGACGGATCCACGTARTACTGCACACACACATTATTATCAAGTCAATGAGGATATGCCCCTTCACCAGTGGCAAACAACTTAAAAGTTATTTATCATTTCTATGATATCTACACCCAACCTGATAAAAGTCGACATTCAAATTTAGAAGATGAAGCGATTCAAACCTTGACAAGTAACAGGACAAGCTTAGCAAACATGTCAATAGCTGCAAATGAAAGGTTTGCTCCTTGCTGCCTKGAGTCTCCGAGTCCCAAGTTGGGTAGCAGAGTCTCCGAATTTAAGCAGTGTGTTACAGCAAGTTCCTGAAGAATGTTCCAAAAATAATCATGTCATCGAAGGGTATCTCGTTGTGACAGTTCAAGGATATCTCATCGATGTAGCTGACCTAAATGAAGACCCGCATTCCTTGAATATTAATGCAACTACGAAGGCTGCGATGTCTAGCAGCAGTGTAAATATCAGTTAGATGACAGACAAMACTCTTACCAAATAACATCTTCCAATTGAAAACATCTTACCAAATAACATCGCCCAGAAAATTGAATTGAAACGCAAAGACTTAAATCTACTGGTAGGTCCATCAACTTCGTGACAACCTTGAGGCTCAGAATTCTTTTGGAAAAAGCAAACACCTTAGAGGGATCATAAGAGAATTTCGTGGACTTCAAAAGACATCATTAAAACACAGGTCATATATCATCACTCAAGACTTCAAACAAACTACTTACAATCAGAATACGGAAGAATCTATCAGATATATCATCTCCTTTAAGCATTCCGGAATGTTGAAGCTGCGACACATAGGCAGCGTATGCCTTGTCGCTGGTTCCTGGCACGTCACAGATGCTCGCCCATTCGTCAAACAARCTGGCCACCTGATCATTAATGCGCAAAAGCAGGAAAAAATGGTAGTCATTAACCAGCACACTCGATATAATGAGCAATTAATTTGGAAAATTTAAAACGAAGCAACAATTGCAAATTCCGACTAATAGATGAATAAAAACAGAAACACTTACTTGATCTCGAAGTCCAGGAGGGTCTCCAGCAGCAGTATCTCGATTTCCTACTTTTCCATCTTCTCTAAGTCCAGAGCTTCTACTTGAGAGTACCTGCCCAACAGAAAACGAAAAGCTCTTACTMCACAATCTAGATGCACAGAGAGATGTGAGACAAGGAAAACGGATCATACCTTCAAATCTGGACAATGTGTTCATGAATCATCTTGAGGACTGATTTGTAACTCGGTTTATAGAAGAGGAAAGAGAGATACCTTTTTATCTTTAGCCAATCTAATCTTGTCTTCCTTATTGGAGCCACTGGTCCCTTGTCCACTACTGCTAGATGTGGTCCGAGCGACTTCAACCAACTGTTGCAAAGATACTGGAGAGTCTGGCCGCGCCGCCAGCTGCATGATAACAACCGCCAAGTTATCATCCGTCTGTCCAGTGAAGATACTACTACGAAGGATAACGCTATTCAGACACAAATGAACGTCCACATCCAGAGAGTGGGGTACGAACMCACCTTGCCCAAGGCATCAATGACATTGTAAAATTCGGTGTTGCTCACACCAGCATCCTCAATTACGCAAGTCTTCACTAGATAAGCAGCAAAATCAACAGCGTCTTCTGCAGTGTCCAGGAGTTGAAAATAAAACTCAGTCATTACAGCAGTCTACCTGGTGCAGATATATGAATATTTTTCACACATTCATGCAAKACAAGTTACAAAAATTGTGAACACCACTAAATAGCTTAGAATTTTCAGTGACTTACTGTTGCGGCCACCATCGATAAGTTTAGTAAGCTGTACATTGTAGTCTGATAGATTGATAAGCTCAGACCGAATCAAACCAACAGTAATTTCTCTATTATATCGCCTTTCCTCATCTGAATATATAACCTGAACAAGTAATACAAAACAAGAGTATGTTCTCAATCCATTCGTCAAAACAGACGGAAAAGCTGAAAGTGCAACATAACACACTACGAAAGAGTTGACRTCTGCCACTACATCATAACTAAACCATAAAAAAAATAAAAGGGTCAAGAAGAGTCCCAGCAAATGCTATCCCAGGCATGAAAATAACAGAAAAGAAAAAAGAAAACTTACCCAACTAGTAAGTTCCTTCACAACACGTTTGCAAACATCTCGAATTGCTTCGAGAATCGTCAGATGCACTGAAATATGCAGATGGCTAGTAGCATATTCATACAAGCGTTGGAAAATCTGCTTGAGAAGTGTCAATGACTTAATCCATAATTCAGTAAAACGATAAGCTAAAASTTCAGTAAAAAAAGGTGCAAAATCTGCTAACTGCTCAACTTAGACACACACACACACCGTAAATCAAAACAACAGACAACATCTACAGAGAAAAAATAAACGAACATACCTTCTGTGCGACTGCCAGAGCTGCCTCATCTCTACTGATCGCTTGTGTGATGATTTCTTGAAGTTCAGCAACAATACTCTGTCCAAAATAACAAGCCAGTTCGAGTCCATAAGAAGGGAAAGGGGATAATCAAGCAGCAGYAGTTTCCAAACTTTAACTGTAATAGCACAAAATTTAATAAAGACTATCAAAGGCACTTAAGAGGTCGATCAACAAGTGAGAATTACCCGAACTTCATGATCAGGAGGAAGGGCTGCATATATCACGGTTGTCAATTTCGGCAGTGCGGCATCCAGCTGAGAATTGAAAGGACGRAAAATTACTCTTATGTTTACAATAAAGGCAGGTACAGGAAGATACAAAAACAAAACTCTATCCAAACCATGAGCGTGGAATTATATACAATTACATACAATGCAAGTKAGAGACTTGTAGCCGTTCCTTTCGAAAGACTCAGAACACCATAGTTGCAGCAGAGTAATTGCTACTAAGAAGTTAGTATAAATGAAGGTAAACAATCACCTTCTGGGCAACCAAGTGATACTTCTCCATAACCTCTCCCGTGGTCAGAGAGCTCTCAACCACCGTAGGTCCCAGCTGCTCTGTCGGTAAAGGTGGTTGAGAGGAGAAATCTCCAGGATGCGTTGAGCCCTGTTACCAAAATACGAATTTTTGAACCCTTTATTACATCTCAATAGTCAGGAATGTTAAAAGACCTTGMCACTGATCTTGAAAGTGGAAACACTGCCTTCAAATAATCATGACGCTACAGTCACGAAAAAAGTGACTTTAGATACTCAAGAGTTAAATTTGATTTACGAATCGTTAGTGCATACCTGGAATGCAGAAGAGTCGTCTCCACCATTGATGTCAAGAGATGATGTTGAGTTCCCAGAGAAATGCGGCAACAGCAAGTTTGTCTCTTGAGGTTGCATATTAGCTAATGCAGAGGGGGGAAAGCTGTTATGTTTCAGTGTGCAAGCAGAAAACAGAATGTGAGAACCCCTTTGATAGTGTCCGAAATAGTAGATCGTGTAGGAACTAAATTACTGAAATAAGTCTAATAAGTTACATAATCAGTTACAAACCTCCAAGTGTAGGGATTCGAAAGAATGATGAAATTTAGTCATTCCCACATTAAATATAAACAAATGTCGGTCAATCGCAACCTTGAGAGGTATTATAGAAAATGAACTTAACAAACTCAGCTAACATATGCATATCTGAAATAMTATGAGTAAAGAAAATAGTTTCGACCTTAGAGATGTATGCCCTCGAAGGTCAAGTTCATCGACCCCTAGCTCTGTAACTTGATGTGTTCCACCGTTTCCAAGAACAGCCTGACTGTGACCACCATTAAAAGCAGGTCCGTTTGCTTGACCACTTGCATAACTTGCAGACACTGAAATGCTGGATCCTGATGCCGGCGGTCCAGCCAGAGTCGATGCTGATTGACTTGGTTGGTTTTGCCAAGGGAGGCGAGCGAAATCCTGAACATGGACAGGTATCGATTGTGAACGATCTCTTACAAGAAAACGAGACTCACCAGGTTCATATGATACTTTCACAGACGCGATTAATTTGAAAGTTCTAAAGAAAATCAAGTCAAGGGCAGAACCAATCATAATAAGAAGTAATGAATAATCATGACATGTTCCACAGATCTGTAMAAATGAACCTCTAACGAACGCTTCTAGCTGCGATACAAACTTTGCTAGTCACTAATTAATGGAAGTATTTATCATGAGATATTGTGTAATGTGTTCTCCGCTATACCATGTTAGTGCACTATGAGATAGTCACCGAGTTTACAACTCTATCTAAAAKATCCATCACCACATACCTCATACACACGTTGCTGGGCACTCGACAACCTTCCTGGTTTTGGTCGAAGAACCTCCGGCAGTTGAGACATGATTGGCCCCGAGTAGAAAGCTGCATCATAATAAGCTGCATTATTACCATCTCTCTTGCTTCTTCGGACAGCAAGCGCTGGTCCAATCGCATCGGAGAGATCCCTCTGAGCCTGTTAGTTTGGATGAAGAAGTTAGCATCAGATTGAGGCAGCTGCTACGAACGGCAATTCTTTTTTGAGTAAAAAATTCGTTTACAGAGAGAAATAAATCCAGTTCTTCAGTGGAACGAGAGTACTTGTCCATTTTGCGCAATTAAACCAGAGAATGACTAWTCTTAAGATRACCCTCAACGTACTTAGCAAATAACAATAAATGCTCAGCTTTGATAGTAGCTATCATCTCCAATRMAGWGAGTAAAACAAGAACGGTGCGACCGTGAGGCTTTGTCCACTCCAATCAAACCCTAACTGAGTTGTGCAGTGTGAATGCGTTGTAGATAGGATTGGAAACTCGAATTCACAAATGAGAGAGTCGATGCCATAGTCTCTGTCAAAGAACAGAGCCAACAAAAAATCACTCAATAGGTCCCTACCTTTTCAGTTGCCGATTTCTCAATGACTGCACATCCTAAATCAAGATTGTCATTAGTCACCAGGTTAACAGCTTGCTCCAGAACATCTCCCGCAAGATTAACCACTTGCAATAAATTCCGCAGATGGTTTGCCATCGCTACACGCAAAGGCTCCTACAAAAGCAACAGAAGTCGCATCAATTTCCTGAAACCTTTGAACATAAACCAATTGCACGTGCTAAGGTACATCGTAAATACACGAAAGGGAACCATCTATAAACAAAATTCAATCTTTAAACTTGATTAAGGTTCCTCTTTAGTATCTACGTAAACTCTTAGTGCATATGCGAACATAGAAGTAAGGTGCCAGAGAGAAAATTATCAACATTAACCTTGCAAGTCACATGTGCCAAGCTCCCAGCCAAACTAGCCACCATCAAGCCGGCTGAATTTCGAGTATAGTTCTCATCACCTTCCATTGCAAAATCCTGCAATTGGGCAGCAACGACAAGACGATTTTTGTTTTAAATTTTTTTTCGGAGCAACATGAACACTGGAACGACTTTTCAAAAAACTTATGGAGAAAATAATAAGAATACTCYAGTCTTCTTAAATGATCTCTAAGGAYAAGCTGTAAGTAGCACAGAAAAAAGCCCACAGACCTTTAAAACAAGTTCCCTGGTAGTCATGCACGCAATAGTCACACTGCGCTCTACAACAGGCGTGATAATCTCCCGAATTGCCCGATCCATGGCAAGGGGAACGATTCTGTCAATCAAATATTAACAATTTAAAAAAAATCAGGATCTCGGATTGTCAGAAGTCAAAGATATAATGAAGACCTTCACCTCAATAAAGTAGTGTAATGAATACGGCCCTTCTAGCATAGAAACAACTAACATACCCAAGGAATAATAACAATTCCAACCAGTTTTACAAAGAATCTGAGGCAAAAGAAACARTAAGCTATCAAATTTGAAAGAGATCGTTAGCAGCACAGAGAGATCTCTCCACAAAACAAAGAAACTAAATAGCACTCACAATTTCAGGATTCAAAGATGGTACAAATGCAACAAATGACACTGTTGGGAGTGACCAGGTAGTGGAGGAGAAAAGCGCCTCACTTTCAGCGTCTTCCTCCTCACCTGAAGTTCTAGAAGTAAGAACCTCAACCAGAGCCAGATGGACGAATATTTACCTCTGGAGCTGCACCAGTCCTGTTAGCTTGGGGTTGAGCACCACGTAGGCAGCTAGATTTGGTATCAATACCACCTGCAAGTCCAGTACAATAGCCAAAAGCATACATTAAGCCGCCAATGATGTCAAGCATGCGCTGAAGATCCCATAACGAGATTAATGAACTTTCCGTAATTCTGGTTTTCTTCCACAAAATAACACAACCAACCTGTCCAGTAGAGATAGCTGACTGCGCCTGAGTATTTTGTGACTGCCCTTGAGCAATTTGTGAGATCTCAACTGGACTCAGAGGAGTTATCTTCTCTTCATCAACCATCTAAGGTCACAGCCCAAGCATGAGGCTTGATTAGCAAAACGCAATCACAAGGTATTAAACAAAAAAGATATGATACTGGTCCCAAAATGTAAGTTAGATCAAGGATGAAGAAAAAGGACAACACCATCAACGAAGAATACGCATAAAACAATTAAGCTTGGTCAAGTCAGATGCTGGATCCACGCAAAACAAGTGTACCCAAAATCACCTGAGGTGCTTTTGGTGTATGTGGCACACTTGAAATTGAAGCAGGTTGTTCAGGAGGTAATTCTAAGGATTGAAGTGGAGCTGCAGCTGGCACTCGAACAGGTCCTGGAATTGCAAGAGTCTGCTGGCTGGTCAAGTCCTTATTTGAGAAGTCTGGATTATTTTCAAGATCCCTTTCCCGGCCTCCCAGCAACTGCGATGGTTTCACGTCCTTCATATCCACATTCAGGGTCTTGAATAGCACCTGAAAACAAGTTCCACGRGTTAAATGATGAMTTCTTGAAAAAAATACTAAGCCAATGATGAGAAGCAGTTATAATAAAGACTATGGAAGTGAGTCAAATTGGGTAGATTGACTAATCAGATCCTCCAGGGATCTGATATTTAGCAGCTTACCTCAATGTCAAACTTCAGATTCATCTTTAGGTTTGGCATCGCATAGATTTCACAAAGTAATCCCAAAATTGCCATTGTCCACGGGTTTGGAGGCTGGTATACCAAACTGGCCTGACATGGCTCAAGMACCTGCACACAATAGAGTCAGGCARGTAAGAAGAAATCAAAATCTTTCAGAAGTAATATGATTCTCGAGATAGACGGTGGTATACAAAATCTATAGAGCATGTTTATGACACAATCAGATCGGGATTCATGAAGACTCACCTCACACTTTAGAAGAACCTGGTATAATCGCTCAAGTCACTGTAAATTATACTAAATGATAAAAAGCGCAATACACTTGACAAACAAGCAAAGTTCAACATAACTACTCGTAGCACACTGCAAACAAACAATTTACAGCGCTAGCCATGGGAGGTACCTTGGAGGTAAAAGGAATGACTGCAATCATCAACCCTTTCTCAAATGCCTGCAGTACCATCAAGAGAAGGCAAATGTCACTGAAAAATGTAGTCTATGAACTGAAAAATTTAAGGTATGTAATCGCAGTAGGGAGAAACATGAGCAATTCTTATAATACTGGACACTCGCATTTCAAATGCAACGATAAAGAACGGAAACCGACCTCAATAATCAGCGACTTTGGATCCACCTCACGTGCTCGCAAGGCCTGATTCTTGCCTATGGTCAACTTGCCAAGCCAGCTTCCCAAGTTTTTCAGAAGTGACCGCTCCTCTGAACTCACCTTGATCAACTCGGAACGGAGAAGGACCTGGACAATGCATCGATGACAACGTCAGACGACTAAATGAAATTACTTCATACCAGTGCAGAACACACAAAATATCAAACTTAAAATATCTTAAAATATGACAACCTAATGAAAAGAAATAGCACCTTGCAGTTCTCATAAGACGCTTTCAAAACCTCTTTATGCAATCCTTTTGAATTCAATTTATCCAAAAACTTGATGTACAAGTCATGGTAATTGGGCTCAATGCTTGCTCTGCAGAAGTTGCATTTCAAAACGAGTAATGAGCATCCACAAAATCTACGCAACAGCTATAAGCAAACCAAAGCGCAAAATGAAATGAAAATATAACATATGCTTGAAGCCTTCAAAAGAAAACTAACAGAAAAGATAATCCCTAATAAAAATATTCAACATATTCTTCACCTCTTCATCACCATATATTGGGCAAACCAAGGATGATAGTCCTCCTTTAGGACTTCTAGACATTCCTTGGCTTTCTGATCCAGATTTGTAATTGAAATATTATTCATGATAAAAGCAATTTTGTCTTGGGCATCCGATGATGGCACCTGACCACAAAACATGACAAGAGCCATACAGCATACCGTCAAGACGAAAGTTACCCACAGAATTTGAAAGATCTGAAATGAAGAAAAGAACCAGAACACCTGCAGGCAAACTCTTATGATCTGGCCTGCATCAAATGGCAAGCCACCCATATAAAGAGAAGAAAGAAGCAGATAAGCATCTAAGCAGATTCAGAGCATAAGATTTCCAATGAGCACCCACGAGCTTAGAACTCTGACAGAACAGACACAACCTAACGAAGAGAGAAGAACATAAACCCTCACAATTGTAAGTACATGCCGGGAGCGAAGACAGCCATCTCAAGGACCTGTGACAATGGTTCTGTTCTACGCAAGACTCTGGAAGATAAAAAGCCCATTTAAGAACTACAAAAACTTCCGTAATTATATTTAATTAGGCTAGAAGTCCATACCTCAATTGGGGAATCTCGGGTTTCAGCAGCAGCAACTAAAGTCCCAATATTAAGAGCATGACCAAACCCAGTAGATGCAGAAGGCTGACGTAAAACACCTGAAAGATCAGCCATTTCACAAAAGAAGCACACTTAAGGACCTCCTGTATTTCAAGATCAGGCAGATAAACTGCCATAGGTGGACCCCAAGGCTTCCAACAAAAGATGAGGAAGTTTACTACTTGGGAATGATAAAATTACCTGAAATACATACACAGATGCAAATAAAGCAAAGAGTACAGATGCACGACAGTACAATTGGCATTGCCATCAAAGGCAAGGCTTACATTAACCTGTACAAATACAAAACTATGCAATAAACGAATTACAGAGGGGCACCTGYTATAGAACTGGTTTTAGAACGAAGATGTGGTGGTGATTGTCCATCTGCTAGAGCCGAGTAAGTCGCACCATGTGAAGCCAGCTGAGATGCCTGCTAACAGAAGAAACCTAGGTATGAGTAAACCTTAGCGCTTGCGATTACGAAACAAACGCGCTCGAATAATACCTGAAATACCTTGCCCTGGCTGCAGGCATCAAGTAAAGACTTTTTGGATAGCTTATTCTTTGCCCGTGAGCACAAACCAGAATATTCAGTCTCCAACAAACCGCTTCAGGACACAGAAGGACATGCACCATGGAATAGATCAGAACGACCGACCGGTCGAGCTGCACAGAACATCACATGACAATTAAYATGATTTGGTGGTACCTTCTGTACAGTGCCAAGATCGGAAGTCTGATTTGTCAKTACTGACTGCATGGAAATCCCAGATTGAGAGCCCAATGAGTTTGCACTCTTGGGTCTTTCATTCATCATGTTCAATGACATTCCAGAATACTGCGACAAAAGAGTTCCTGATTCTGTGTTCTGAAGTTTTGCCTGAGCCCCTTGTGCCAACGGAGGAGATGAAGACGGCGTCAGAGACCCGCCCAGGGCAACATGCAGCGCTGGTTCCAGAACCTTCCAAAAGAGAACGTCCCGTAAGTGTAGTCGAACACCGCAGATTCTAAGAGTTCCATAAATAAATAGAATACGTATGTGGACAGTCTCTTCTACTTGTTAAAACATTTCCTKCAAGTTAAATAGCTAGTATTAAGGGAACAGAACTTGCCTTGCCAAATAAGACACGAGACTCACCTCGCCAACAGGAGCTCGAGGATGAAAATTAAGAGATTTTCTCTCCTCCGACTCAATGGAAGTATGAGGAACTGGGAACTGCTCCAAATCTTCCAATGGTATTAGAGGAGAATGCCCCCCAGTCTGACTTGTACCATTAAATTGCTGGTCCGCCAGAGMRATGCCGTTTCCAGCAATTTCGCGTTGTGTTCTTCCCCCTCGCATCAGAGCTCGCTCAATGAATTTCACAAGTTCAGGTTGTGACTCACGAAAATGCGAAATTTGAAGAATGTGGTTGCAGTACTGTGGCCACTCTGCCAGGCGCTCTTTAAATTGATCCAAAGCGGTAGACCCAAAAGATAGCATCTGCATGAGTAAACAGASGCAGACAAAAGCAGAGTAAGTAGCATAATTATAATCAATACGTCGATGGCTCATGAAAAATACCATGAAGACATAATATACAGGAGTAGACTGATACAGGCTATCAAGAGAACTCAGTCGAATTTCAGAGCTCAGGGACATAAACTTCATTGTCAGATGTGTCGAGCTCCACCTTGGAATCCAATGGCTTGCGCAAGGCATCCAACACACACCGTAAGGCTTGCCCCAAGATGACGGACGAAACAAGCTGATGTTTGACAAGTGAACCTGTTACAACAAAAAGAAAAAGTGAGAAACAGGAATGCCTCAGCTGTATGATAGTCTCCTCTGCGACGTCAAAGAAAATCTACACTGAATGTTAAACCATAGTTGAGAAGATCTACCAGAGAAGTCAGCAGGCACTTCTACTTAAATAACTGCCAAACTCTTGATCCTAGAACAAAGCGAATACAGGATCAAACTTATATTACCAAAAAGCACTGCAGTTATTGTTAATTCTCTTTCAGGATATCTTGGAAAAAACTGATACTCTTCAAACAAGCTCTGAACCATGCAAGCCGAAATTGCCTTCTCCCTCCTGCAGGAATTCCAAAAGTTAAAAGCCACCTTCTTCAGATGATTGCAAAACAATTGCTTGCCACGACAATTCCATGAAGGTGATGACAATCGTCCTCAGACACTGGCAAAGTTGCCCAATAAAAGCAGTACACTCACACTTGCAAGTCTTGGTTATCAGAGACTCTATGCATATCAAGACGTCTCCTAAAAAGGCTGAGGGCATAATCCAGAAACATCTGTAACTGATCGGATGATGAAAGGTATAGTAGTTCACATACGGACTAGAAGTAGGCGAGTTGAATCTTTTAAGCATATCCACAACGTCATCTATGGTTAGTTGTCCCACATAGATCCTCTGAAAGTAAGAATTCGCCTCCTCATCAACATATTCACTTCCTGCTTCTGACAAAACTTGCTGTTGATCTGAAGTAGACACGCTCATTAATCTCGGATTTGCACGTATGGCAGCCTCTCTGACAAGCTTAAAAYCCTCAACTAACTGACCAGAATTTAACTGGCTTGAATTGGCATGAAGAACCTGCAGCCCAAATATGCGAATACTCGTTAATACAGTAGAAGAACTCTCTAAATTCAGATCAGACCCGTCCTAACAATCACGTAATAAAGATCAGAAATTGAACACCATTGTCAAGTCGGCCGGGAAACACCTTGACTTCGTGGAAAAATGATTCACCAAAAACAGCGTTACATGACCTACCTTAAAAAAAATCTGTGTCGTTTCGAATACTAGACTAACAATCGGTCCCTGGCGTTGACCGGCAATTCCACCAGAACCAATCTGCCTGTCAATCCGTGCGTCCAAAAGAGTTCTCTCTCTCAAAAAGTTCAAACAAGCCTGCAATTATTCAGATATCAAGATTAAACCTCTCATAAAAACTAGAAAGAGGCTGTATCCAGTATAAAAGGAAAACCTAAAGCAAAAGATTAGTTGGTCCGCTTGGCAGTGACATSATCCTTTCTGTCAGTGAAGAAAACAAGTATCACATACCTGGAAGAAGGAATCGTGATGAATCGTGAAGTTGTCTTGCAACCACTTCTCCAAGTTCAAGAAATCTCTTCTTGCAGCAATAGCTGCCAGCTCGACAGAAAACTGAAATGGCGTAGATTCAAGCACTCTGTCCAAGACCTGTGACCGTCAAAGAGCTCTCTTGTAGTTAAAAAAGTGACACAATATCCACGATCCCACATTCTATCTTTCAAACGCACAAGAAGACCTGATCAGGTGAAAATGAAGACATCGACAATGACCTTAGTATTGAGGGAGAAGAACATCTCTGATAATTACCTTAAGCTCGTGACAAACATCCAATATTCTTGAGATGGTACTGGGATCAGCAGCATGCATTTCCACCATGGTCCTCATAATCAAGTCTGCATTGAGAAACCATAGCTCCTGCACCACACTACTAGTGGCATTGCTAGCCAGATACGATGGAAGTAGCAAAGGAAGCATCTCTGCCTGTATTATATTCCACTCTGTCTGCATACCAATACATGACAAATGTAATATGAGCATATTTTGACCCGAAAATTCACTTTCCATCTGGACCCAGTAGTAACTGTAGACCCGCAGATGAGAGAATCCTTACAAGAGAAAAAATTTCTAAACAAAAAGCAATCGAGAGGTGAGGGAACACAGTACCTTGACTTCTGCTAAACCGAAAATTAAAAGCTCCGGACATTGTTGAAGGGGGATTTCGAGTAGACTACGCACAGAGCTAAGATGACCCAATTCTGCTAAGCTACAGAGGACTTCCAGCAAATCAAGAGACAGCCAAGCATAATTCGGCGATGCAGCAGACTGCCGATGAATCTGCGCAATTAAATTACAAGATCAAGGAACCATTCGAAATCTCATATAMAATGATGAAGGCTCTATCAACTGCAATTATATGATCCAATACCTAGGTCAATCCCAATTTCAAAGTTACCAGTTCCACTAAATATATTTTGCTACATGAAATATCCTTTAAAATCAGAGATATGAGATCTCCACCACATCAAAACCAAGAAGAGCATAAAATCTGAGACAGAGGAAGTCCTAAACTAGAAAAAAAAAAATTCCAGCGACTCCTGACTGGATACGGTTCATGATTCTCTGCAAAAAGAGAAGAATAGTTGAGTGTAGCACACAACGATCCTGGGACAATATAGAGCGCAATTTAACAAGACTAGGTACCTGCTTTCTCAAACTATGCGCAAACGTGAAAACTTCAGGAGGGGCCGAAACTGCATGTATCAAGAAGGAAAGTTGACCCTCTCCATTCTGCCACGGATGCGCACATACGGCTTCCAGCGGAAATGGGTCCTGATCAAGATCAAGAAACAAGACATTGAACTCGACCTCATATAATGCAAATAGAGAAGAGAAAGATACGACCATAAAACAAAATCAGGAAACCAATTCCATGATATCAAATATCACTCGATCTAAAACTTAATCTACAAGACTTRGAAGCAATAAATTGCATAACGATCTTCTATTCACAAGCAGCTTAAACACCGTTTTATTTCCTGGTAAGTAGATAGCGCACCTGACAAGCTTTGCTGTACATTCTCAATAAAAGAGAAAAAGATTTTTGATCGGGTATTAAAAAGCCATCATGATCGAGTTTCTCTATCACCAGTCTCCAGCTTAGATCAGGAGCCTGCTAGCCCAGAAGAAGTCACATAAACAAAATCGAGAATTCACATCACCAGAGCTTCATCATCCTCCCTATTACAATRTCTAAGCATTGCATTATATCCACCATACAAACAAGAAACAGGGAACTAATGGATACCTACCTAGGCAGAGGGAAGAAACCGGACGAACACTCAAAAGAAAACTCTCAGTGGTGGAGACATACCAGCTGTTTAATAGAGTCCAAAAGCACGTCTACATCCCAAGTAGTCAACCAGTCTGAAGAGACTTGTTCACCATTACATAGTGCTGTGCAGAACGTGCTATGAATACCTTGCAGATCTTCTAGTCTATGATGGGTACGGGCAACCATCMCAAGAATTTGGGCAACCTCAACTTCTGTGATGGAAGGGAACAAGCCAAGGATTCCTTTACAGTGATCGATATCTACAGTGCAGCTGTAACCCAAATCTTCCAGAACATCAGCGACCCTTGTAGCAGTAGACAACAATGAACACATCTCGGAGGTCGTATCTGTCACAATTCCGCTGAAACTCCTGGAATGAATGCGATAAATCAGAAATCAAGAGCCAATTACATATGGACAATATAGACATTTCATACATCAACATTGCTCAATCCTGCCTAAACATATGAGATCAATCACCAGTCAACCTCCGTAATAAGGGATTCGCGCTGTGTCACCAATAATAGCAATAAAACATACCTTAAACAATTGACCTCGCTCACATTCTCTTGCATTAGGGGAGTCAACAATAAAGATTCCTGGACTTTCGGCTGAAGAGATAGTAATGCCCTCATAAAAGAGTGAACATGCTTTGTTAGGCCCTCACTACGGTGCAGGAACTCAAGTATTTCTTCAATGAGTGATTCTGTTAGACCAGAGGTTRGATTCTCATAAATCTCCGAGATCTTTGCTTTGCAGAAAGACTGGCCTGCATTTCACCCAATAACATAATTATTCAATTATACCACCAATGCATTAGTGGACTCCAAAGTTAAAGACCAGAGTAAACAGTGAATACCCCGAACTGCTAGTTTTTAATAGAAAAAACAATTCATCGAATCCCCCCAAACAATATACCAAGTCACATGGCTTCCGAAAACTAAGTTCAAAAGAGCGCGGCCTTAAGGCCAAATGAGGTGATTGTGTTCAACTGAATGAAAACTTTGCTGTTCTAAGTTAGTAGTGGACAGTGAACGAATGTGCACTTGCCGACCAGATATGTGCCGTTCTAATAATAGATAATCGCACCCAGGGCACAATCCTCATTAAACTTGAAGAAATAATAAGAAGAAGAAGTCTATTCAATAGAAACTAGAAACCAATTACACGAGGTATCAGTAAGTATAGAAATCCTTCGCAAGAACTGCCAACTAACAGCTTACAGCTTAGAAGTAGTTTACTAACCCTCTTCTTGAAGATGCTGGTCTTCAGCATCTGTCAATGCAAGGCCAAGTCCAATTTKCTCGGGGATAGAGAACTTAAGAGCGGAGCATATATTTTCAAGAAATCCTTCAGAAAAGGACGAAGAGTGCCCAAGTGCTTCACAGAGTATAGAGCCTGAATTTGGCTGGTGAATGAGCGTCTTCAGTATTCTGGCCAGCAGGTCTAACTTCAGGGGAAGATTGTGCACTTCTCCTTGATGTAGATTGACTTGCTCCAAGCAATTTCTCAGTAAAATCAAGCTTCCATCCATCCCATACTCGGTGAACTGATCAACATACGTCCACTTCGTAATTAGACTCATGTAAAGATAAAAAATGTCATGCTAAATGCGATTCACAAGTAAAATTTACAAGACACGAAGTGCAGACTAAGAATTATAACAAATTGGATTCAATTTGGTCTAAAAGAGCTGGATACGTGCATGAAGAATGCATAGTCACACAGACATTCTTGCTAATGTCATTAACACTCAATGACAAAGTCAAAAAAGWTCATATCCGGAATAACAACGTCAGCATACTTGAAGCGCTCCAATTCTCTAATATAACACTGAAAGATAGATATAGCATGTGAAATAAACATCGTGAAAATTACCTGGCTAAGCTCCAACTCAATAGACTTGTAATTATTCTTGTTCAGGCTGGCGATTGAGAAACCAATCTGACTTGCAAGGGGAGTTGCAAACGACAACATCGCGTATTGGTTTCTCTGCCACCCTAACCCTTAAATGCGTTCCAAGGTGCTCTGATCAATGCTGAACCAATCTAAAAGGCTTCTACTCTGTCCCTACGCGTTCGCATCAATCCAAGTTTCGGACCAAGCAGGGACATCACTCGTTACACCTGGCACACTTGATTTCCAAAATGCTCTTCAGTATTAAAACCTCCATTGATTAAAATCTGGCCAACTCGAACACAGAACGAACGAGAACAACAGAGTGATGAAGTGCTCTCGAATACCTCACGATGTCAAAATCAGTCTCCGATCATTCAAGAAGATATTGAGCAATTACCGACAATACCAATGCAAGAAGGCTCAAGCAGCAGAAGCATAAGCATTCTAATTGAGCTGCAACAATTGAGCTACACTCAAAAACGATCATACAATGGAACGCTCATACAATGCCAGCGAGAACCACCCGCATTCTCACCTTTTCAAGAAACACTCGAATTGCCAAATTCGCAGTCGCCAACAATATTTCCGCTCGTGAATTCCTCGTTAACATCGCCTTTCCAACCTTAAACCCTMCCACAGAAGCYGATCGCAGCTTGAACTAGCGCTCAAAACCTGCTGGAAACCCTARCCCTTTCACCTTCCTCTGCCGAACTTAACACACACGAGTACCGGTAGCAGCAGGACCAGAAAGRTCTTCCCTGCTTTTACCGCAATCGACAGCACTCCAATCACTTGAACACCAAAACCTTCGCGAAAACGGCAACCACACCAAAACCCCGGCTACCGCATTTACCGACCGACCAACGCTACCGACCGATCAAGCAAGGGAAGCTCACCCGCAATGCGTTGATTGCAATCAACTCGAGAACCTGAACAGAATCCAAACAGAAGATGCGATTGAATGCGATTGAATGCAGAGAAGTTTGTTGTTGTCGCAATRGGAGAGCAGAAGAGCAAGCGACGAGCGTGAATGGCTATGGCGGGAGACGCACACGGCAAGTACGAACGACAGCCCAGCCCATTTGACCTAATTTGATGGAACTTGAGAAGGACGCACTGGCTTCAGCAATGACTCGGTAATAGCCCAAAACCCTCCGGATAAGAATCAAACTGAACAAGGCCCCCTGATGTTATAATATGGAAATAGAGTGCTTCATTTTTTATTATTTTATTAATGTAAATTTTTTTTAATCCAACGTGGCATTATTCAGCTTTTCCCTCTTGCAAAGAGAGAGTCGAGGGGTTGAGTTAAGTTAGAACATTTACATTTATTTTATATTAGAAAATTCRACAAAGAGATTTGTTGGGTAAACAAATACAATATTAAATTCAAAAATGAGGGTAGAAGATTGGCATATGGTTGCATAGGGTTATTTCAAACATGTTGCAAATGAAATTCACTACAAAATTGATAAGGTAGGAGCACCCAATGGCGTCCGTGCACCTAATGGCATCAGTTTCTATGTAAGGTATTGATTCAAAACATAAATGTAGGTAGATTGGAGATAGCTTATCATTTAAGTAAAAAAAATAAGGTATCTACAGTCTACGTACATTCATCATCTGAAATGACTATCGTGTGTAGAAATTGATGGCATTAGGAGCACAAACGCCATTGGGTGCTCCTATCTTAGTTTGAGTTTCTCCATACCTAGGGCACAAATATCTAATACTCTATAYTCTATATCATAATATTTTGGCATGGCAAAAGACTCCTTTAATCTTTGAAGGATGGACCTCATGATCATATAGCACTATTCAACATTCTTTGTTTTATTTACTCTATATCACTCTAGTGAGATATTTGTACCTAACATATGTCATTCAGGTATGGCTACAATTTTATTATCTAATCTGTCTTAGAGGGTTGGAAAGTATTAATTTTTTTTTTGCAAATGTGGAAAAATAATGTATAATAAATGCCACGAAATTCCCTAAAAACAAATAGGGAATGATAATMTAATGGTCATCTAAGTCACTTAGAATAGCCACTATATTTCTAAAATGGAAATGAAGTTAAAGCTATAAAATAGTCACATTCTTTCATTGGTTTTCACCCCTAAAACTTCATGATCCTACTGTGGCAACAAAATCATTCAAAATCCATCACTAATACATTTTGATAGTCCCATTCTAAAAAAAAAATTTGCTTCATCTATTTGAAGAAGACCAATTTAGACTTTTTACACAACGCCAAATTGGGACTATTTMTAAAGTGGTAGAAATACTTAGGCAAATACAAGATGGAAGTGTACCTTTATTGTGACATGTTTTTCAAAGCCACCCCTTCATTCTTGCCTACAAYGCATAGCCTCTATTAATCATAAGAAACTAGAGGCAATTTTGAGTCCACCTATTATCACTACTATGATAATTTATAGATTATTTAGAAATTCAATGTTGAAACTAAAAATGCATTCAAAATGAATTTAGAATCTCATTTGGACTATCAATAAGGTGTAATAGAAAATTACAATTTAATAACGGAAACCACGTCCATAAACTTATTTCAACAATTTCAGGTGTTGTTACCTTCTATGAGTGAATATTATTTAACTTTTTTGTCAAACATAGAATTACATATCCTCTATAAATCATGGAGTTTTCAAGACTTTCGTAATGACTTTGGAGTTATATTGAATTGATTATGAAATTCCAAAGGAATTATGAATGATTTTTTCAAATTTGACATTAGTTTCTTGTAGTATTTGTAACATCCTAACATTCATGATGTAGTCATGATCTTTAGGAGGTAGGAATATTTGAAGATAATTCTAAAATTATTTTGAACTTTACCTCAAATCATTGAGACTTCAAATTAATTACTACAAATTGAAGAATTAACAATTAGAATTTTGAGTAACCACTAGCTACAATTTCTACAGTTTAAATCTCTATGTATACATCCATGTTTGTAGAAAGAGTACTATTCTAAAAACATGTACTGAAAACATGTTATGGATATGGTCTCAATCATATGGAAAGGGCTTAATCCCTAAAGAACCACGCATCCCACAATAGTGCACCTTAGTCAATTTTATTGTAACTTTCAATAACRATTTTYGATATTTGATTTAAAGTAWGAAAATGAAACTTGACAAGATCAYTTTCTAATTCATCTTAAAAATTTGAAAAAATCCAAGAMTKGAAAGAATTATTGCAATTGCAAGCTTGGTGTATTYAAWTCCAAATAATACATTATGTTGCATTTTTCATTCATRTTTTCTCCTTGCAAAATGGAWTTTCAATTTYAATTTAAAAATTGAGTTTTTCATCCTAATTTTAATTTAAGTTAAAAATTCAAGATTTTTCTTATATATATTATAAATGATGTAATTTTATATCCTCTTTAACTTTAAAATATCACAATAATTTTGTTTTTCCATCATTTTYTGAAAAAAAGAAGTAGAAAATACATTTATCCACTTGAAAATAATATAATATTTTATATACAAATCAAATAAAAGGATAAATTTAGTTTGATAGACAAATTTAACTTGAAGGCCTTCGTTGTGATTGTTTTAAATGTAAAAAATAAAATAACCAATTTAAATTTTTTCACACTAATCTCTATTGTTATTTGTACCTCTAGAAAAAATTTCAAAATAGTCATCTATGGGGCTGAAAAAACAGCCAATGCAAAATTCTAAAGACAAGCATGTGACACTTCTATACCTTAAGATAGGCTGTTTTTGTTTTGTTTTCTTGTTAAATTGAGATCTCCCCGACTATGCATCCCCCGATCGAGTTCTTGGTACCTTTAGAAAGCTCTCGGCGAGGAGGGATGCACAAGCTTTGCTTTGTGGCATTCCGACTCACGGTGAGAAAGTTATTGAATTTTAAAGTTTTATGAGTCAAAAAATTAGAAAAACACTTTACTTTGATTTTGGCTGTGGCAATGGCACAAGGCACACTAATTTGTCTTTCATAGAAGGATTATTTGTCTTTCATTGGACACTCTTTTGCCACCACATCATTATACAATTAATCTCTGAAGGACCTGGGTGCAATAAACACTGTTGCAAAAGCCACCTAGTGGTCTTATAATTTTGTACGGGTAAACTAAGCTACTATAACATCACTCTTAGCTCTTTCATGTTAGAGCTATTTGGCTACTAACCAACCACAAAATCAGAACTTAATCCATAAACGACGCTAAGGTCATTTCTTGGTCGGTGAATGAGAGAGCATCTTTCTGTATCAGATAGAAGTGCAACTATTCATCCTCAGAATTTTGTGAGAAAAAGGAAGATCTTCTATAGTACCTTAACTTTCAATGCAGCTTGCTTTTGAAAATTTTTAAACCAATGATTCTCACAGTATCAGAATTCATGANTAAAGTGGTAGAAATACTTAGGCAAATACAAGATGGAAGTGTACCTTTATTGTGACATGTTTTTCAAAGCCATCCCTTCATTCTTGCCTACAATGCATAGCCTCTATTAATCATAAGAAACTAGAGGCAATTTTGAGTCTACCTATTATTACCACTATGATAAATTATAGTTTATTTAGAAATTTAATGTTGAAACTAAAAATGCATTCAAAAAGAATTTAGAATCTCATTTGGACTATCAATAAGTTCTAATAGAAAATTACAAATTAACAACGGAAACCACGTCCAAAACCTTATTTCAACAATTTTAGGTGTTGTTACCTTATACGAGTGAATATTATTTTACTTTTTTGTCAAACATAGAATACATATCTTCTATAAATCATGGAGTTTCTTGTAGTATTTGTAACATCCTAACATTCATGATATCTTCAAGATCTTTAGCAAGTAGGAATATTTGAAGATAATTCTAAAATCATTTTGAACTTCACCTCAAATCATCGGGACTTCAAATTAATTACTACAAATTGAAGAATTAACAATTAGAATTTTGAGTAACCACTAGCTACAATTTCTACAGTTTAAATCTCTATGTATACATCCATGTTTGTAGAAAGAGTACTATTCTAAAAACATGTACTGAAAACATGTTATGGATATGGTCTCAATCATATGGAAAGGGCTTAATCCCTAAAGAACCACGCATCCCACAATAGTGCACCTTAGTCAATTTTATTGTAACTTTCAATAACGATTTTCGATATTTGATTTAAAGTAAGAAAATGAAACTTGACAAGATCATTTTCTAATTCATCTTAAAAATTTGAAAAAATCCAAGAATTGAAAGAATTATTGCAATTGCAAGCTTGGTGTATTTAATTCCAAATAATACATTATGTTGCATTTTTCATTCATATTTTCTCCTTGCAAAATGGAATTTCAATTTTAATTTAAAAATTGAGTTTTTCATCCTAAATTTCATTTAAGGTAAAAAATTAAAGATTTTTCTTATATATATTATAAATGATGTAATTGTATATCCTCTTTAACTTTAAAATATCACAATAATTTTGTTTTTCCATCATTTTCTGAAAAAAAGAAGTAGAAAATACATTTATCCACTTGAAAATAATATAATATTTTATATACAAATCAAATAAAAGGATAAATTTAGTTTGATAGACAAATTTAACTTGAAGGCCTTCGTTGTGATTGTTTTAAATGTAAAAAATAAAATAACCAATTTAAATTTTTTCACACTAATCTCTATTGTTATTTGTACCTCTAGAAAAAATTTCAAAATAGTCATCTATGGGGCTGAAAAAACAGCCAATGCAAAATTCTAAAGACAAGCATGTGACACTTCTATACCTTAAGATAGGCTGTTTTTGTTTTGTTTTCTTGTTAAATTGAGATCTCCCCGACTATGCATCCCCCGATCGAGTTCTTGGTACCTTTAGAAAGCTCTCGGCGAGGAGGGATGCACAAGCTTTGCTTTGTGGCATTCCGACTCACGGTGAGAAAGTTATTGAATTTTAAAGTTTTATGAGTCAAAAAATTAGAAAAACACTTTACTTTGATTTTGGCTGTGGCAATGGCACAAGGCACACTAATTTGTCTTTCATAGAAGGATTATTTGTCTTTCATTGGACACTCTTTTGCCACCACATCATTATACAATTAATCTCTGAAGGACCTGGGTGCAATAAACACTGTTGCAAAAGCCACCTAGTGGTCTTATAATTTTGTACGGGTAAACTAAGCTACTATAACATCACTCTTAGCTCTTTCATGTTAGAGCTATTTGGCTACTAACCAACCACAAAATCAGAACTTAATCCATAAACGACGCTAAGGTCATTTCTTGGTCGGTGAATGAGAGAGCATCTTTCTGTATCAGATAGAAGTGCAACTATTCATCCTCAGAATTTTGTGAGAAAAAGGAAGATCTTCTATAGTACCTTAACTTTCAATGCAGCTTGCTTTTGAAAATTTTTAAACCAATGATTCTCACAGTATCAGAATTCATGATTTCCACAGTGACCCGCCTCACATGTATGGGTTAAATCACATGGGAACACAACTTCAAATACTAGTTTTATGTAATATTGGAGAGCATGATAAGTTACAAGAAAATCAAAGACTAAAATGCAGCTACTAACCATAGTTTAGTACTTTGCTAACTCCAAACTCTTGATTGTGGTCAGTCACATCTCAAGAAAAAGGTTCAAAAACTCTTTGTCACTTAACGGCATAGGTTAATTGGTTACAACTTTGGGACGCAATCACACAAAGCCCCGCCAAGAAATGTCCCATTCCGAAGGCCGGCAAATTATTTCTTGTAATCTCTTCTTAACCCTTCATTGCCTAAGGCCAAAATGTGTCTACAAGCATCCTTGCTTTTCAAGTGCTATAAGTGTAAATTTTATTGAAGTATGAAAATCTCAACCATATAATATTGTAGTGTGCATGTTGTAAATGGTGTGAGACAAATTTGGGGTCACTCATTTGACCGTATAGATTGAAAGATTATAATGTTTTAGTGTTGGATAAAGATGCTGAAATTTTCTAAAAAACTCATTTGGAGGTGAAATTTGATTTCTAAACCTACTCAAATGAAAAAAACGTTAAACTACATAGTGATTCGAAATCAAAAGACAAACACTTTGGTGAAAAACAATTATCATTCGATTGACTCATTGTATATGCAAAATTGTTATGAAATGTCAAAAAGCAATGAAAAAAGTAGCAAAGAAACACATCTATGGCTTAACCTCCCTTTACTAAAATGGTTCTTAGTCACTCATAACTTCTTGGATTGATATGAAATTTTAATCACAAAAACAAGACTAGTATCCGCAACTTTTCCAACAATTAATATTGGAAATGGACACGTTATGAAGAAGAGATAAGCTACCAAAGTTCACTGTAGTCCAAAAATGTGTGGATTTTGAACTTTGAATTGCTCCCAAACATCCACAACAACTTGGATTGACATGAAAATTTTACCACAATAACTAGACTTTAATGTGAACATAACCCAATATATTTTATTGGAAAAAAACATGGGGTGACAAAGATACAAGCCCCTAAAATTGCAGCCACCAGAGTGCAGTTTGGTGAATCCAAATTGAACTTGTGAACTTCAAATGGCTTTTAAAAAATTCTTAAATCTTGGATTGATTTGAAAATTTTACAATACAAACTAGACTATTATTTGCAACTTTTCCAACAAGTTTTATTGAATTTGAACATTGGATGTAAAAATTAAAGCACTTTGAATTTGACTAGCAGACTATGTGAGGACACTTTTGGTCCCCTTAGGCAATGAAGGGTTGATGCATGAAATCCGGGGAATAGGTGATTATTAATTTTTCACTTATCAATCATACATTCCATCCATTTCTAGACAGGGTTTTATATTGGGTAGTCTCTTCTTTGTTGGAAATTCCGGGAAAAAAGTAGGCATTCTTCACTAGACTTTGTTGTGCTCATCAGCTTTTTTTTTCCCCACAATTCTCTAAGCCTTGATAATTGCCCAATATGTAAAACATGTTGTAAAAACCAACATATTGCATCCTTAACCCTTGAAGGATGGACTGGTGATTGTGTAAAAATCATCCATTTTGATACTATGGGAATCAATTGTATAATTTTTTTTTTAAAAAACACTCATTAGAAGTCAAAGTATTGTAGAAGATCTCCCCTTTCCATCCCTAATTCCGAGGATAAATAGTTGCACTTCTCTCCTATACAAGAAAATTCCTTGTCATTCATCGGACACCATATGTCCACCTCGACATTTTCTGGGTTAATAGTCCAAATTCAGATTCATTGTCTACCGTATTCCAATACCAACTTTTAGAGATCGAGGTTGTGTGTGACTCTTTTACCCTCTCTTTTGAGGAGATAGTGATACACATGTACCAAAAAGTTTTAGATTGGATTATTTTTCATAATTCCTCCAATTTTATTGGGGGGTATGAAAAATAATCCAATCTGAAAATAACTTGAAAACCCCGGTACCCCCCTCAGTCTTATATATTTCAAAACAAACTTGTTTGACAATTGATATGGGTTTATTGTTTTTTGTATTCATTTATGTGTCCACACACACACACACACACACACACACACACACACACACACACATATACATATATATAATAGGGGCCAATTCTCCTGTATGTAAAGGCCTTGAGGCCATGAAGCCAGGCCGATTCAAAAAAACATAGGAAAAAAGGAAAGAGGGGTTGAAATTTCAGGGCCGCTTTACACCTAGAGGCCAAGCCAATTCCCCTTGAGTCCAATTGCACAAAATTCAACGATTGAGATTCGCTGAAAAAAATAATAATCAATGTGATAATTTTTTTTAATTGAAATCTGACATTGGCCCCTAGGCCAAGAATTGGCCTCCCATTTTTGATGCACCCAATTCAGTGAGCTCGGGCCATATCAGATCATGTCTTTTGTGATTAAAATATTCTGACCACCAAATTGACCCAGCCTCTAGGTGTAAAGGGGTTGGGGGCTAATTTCAGACTTCTAGCCAATCACAAGTCAAGATTCTTGACCTCTGGCACATGAAATTGGCCCGGCCTCTAAGTGTAAAGCGGCCCTAATTGACCATTTGCAAGCAAAAATGGTGTATGACCTGTCAAGGTTGCACAAACTTAAAAGTAACATTCATTGTGTCATTTGCATTGTTTCCCTCTACGCATGGCATGGCAATGCTTCTGTAAAAAAGGTCCTTAAGAATGCTTTCTAACCCTTCATCACCTAAGGGGACCAAAAGTGTCCTCACAAAGTTTGGTAGTCAAATTCAAAGTGCTGTAATTTTTACATCCAATGTTCAAATTCAATAAAACTTGTTGGATATTTGCAAATAATAGTCCAATTTGTATTGCAAAATTTTCAGATCAATCCAAGATTTAAGAATTTTTTTAAATCCATTCGAAGTTCACAAGTTCAATTTGAATTCACCAAATTGCACTTTGGTGGCTGCAACTTCGGGGGCTTGTATCTTTGTCACCCCATGTTTTTTTTCAAGAAAATGTATTGGGTTATGTTCACATTAAAGTCTAGTTATTGTGATAAAATTTTCATGTCAATCCAAGTTGTTGTGAATGTTTGGGAGCAATTCAAAGTTCAAAATCCACACATTTTTGGACTACAATGAACTTTGGTAGCTTATCTCTTCTTCATAAAGTGTCCGTTTCCAATAATTTTTTGTTGGAAAAGTTGCGGATACTAGTCTTGGTTTTTGTGATTAAAATTTCATATCAATCCAAGAAGTTTTGAGAGACTGAGAACCATTTTAGTAAAGGGAGGTTAAGCCATAGATGTGTTTTTTTGCTACTTTTTTCATTGCTTTTTGACATATCATAACAATTGTGTAGACACAATGAGTCAACTGAATGATAACTTTTTTTCACTAGAGTGTTAGTCTTTTGGTTTTGAATCACTATGTAGTTTAAACGTTTTTTCATTTGAGTAGGTTTAGAAATCAAATTTCTCCTCCAAATGAGTTTTTTAGAAAATTTCAGCATCTATTTTCAATACTAAAATATTATAATCTTTCAATCTATACGGTCAAGTGACCCCAAATTTGTCTCACACCATCTAAAACATGCACCCTACAAAATTATATGGTTGAGATTTTCATACTTCACTAAAATTTACACTTATAGCACTTGAAAAGCAAGGATGCTTGTAGACACATTTAGGCTGTAGGAGATGGAGGGTTAATTTAAAGGGTTTATTTGGGTTGTCCACGACCTAAATCCGGATGATTTTTTTTTGTTTTTTTTGTTTTCTTTCCTATTTCCAGTGATTTTTTGATGCATTTCCAATGATAGTAGAATTAGGTTCTAATTCTACTATGAATCAAAAGTTACTAATATATTTGCAAGGTTGTTTTGTCGTGTAGATTGAGGATGCCCCCAAGTGTCATTGAAATTACTTTGACATTCGGAAAAAATAACAGCCGTGACCTAATTGTAAGCTTAATCAACTTCCCTACTCTCACGCAGATCCGACGTGGCAACCACCCTCACACAAATTCCACGTGGCAACCACCTTCCACGTCCCCACCCACCCGTATGCCACATCGACATCACGCAGTCCCAGCCAATCGCGAGTTCTCTCTCTCCTCCCCGCCAGCCGTTGGATTGCATCACCTTCTTCCATGCAAGCTCCGCTGCAAAGAACTTTAGAACTCCATCGCCATAGCTCCTSAAGGAACCCCACCCAGCAAGCTGCTCGCGCCTTCTGTACGTCCTTCTCGCGCAACACATCTCCCACCTCCCTCGTGCCGTCTCCCCTCCCACATGAGAATCCCAATCGTCACAGTCATTCTCCCCTCCATCAGCGTGCATGAGCGCGCGATTTTTACAATTGCGCGCGACTGCTAGTTACGTTCATGACGAAGAATCACACGTATGTTAATTGCGTGATGTGATTAAACTTTGTAGATTCAATAAAGATTTCGTTTCTGTTTCTCTGATGTATTGTGATTTGGAATGGCACAATGGATTGTGTCACGGATCCGATTGTTCCATGTTTGGACTGTTTCTGATGGTGCCAAGTGTTTCGATCGTATTACAACGGATGATAGTCAGTCGCGGACACGCCTCGTTCACTGTTTATTTAACGTAATGCAATGGAGAGAGATTGACGCGAAGGGCAGCGTGAGGAATTGAGGTCGGGCACAGAAAGGAATGTGTTTGGTTGCCAGTTTGGTTGGATCTCCGGAGGTGCTTAAGGTGGGGACGGACGTGGAGGGTGTTTGCCACGTTTGGCCGAATTTCGATCGGGGGTTTGGAGGTAGCGGCATTGAGTTTTTGAGGAGTTTATWGGTCGTGTGCATGTTCTTTGGATTTGATGTTCTGTTCTAGGTATTGGTATTGTTGTTGTCTAAGTATTGAGAAGAAGCTAGAGAGTCGTGAATGCATGATGGGCAGGTGTGTTTTTCGATCGGATCATGTGYTGTGATTCTTCTAAGTTAGTGATTCGTCCATTTGGTGATCTGCTCTCTGTTTCGCTGGCAGGTCTGAACTCTGATCAGGAACAATATTTGTCCATTCTTTGAAAATTCCAAGGTTGCTCCGTCGTCAGAAAAGTTGGTTGGGTACAGGGATGCGTGTTTGTACTTGCACTCGCTTAGATCGAGCTTGAATCCTGACACAGGAGTCACTTGCATCAAGAGACAGTATAGGTCATCTTGCAGATGCCTCACATGCTTTCTTGAAATCATATTTCTCATCACTCCGAAAGGACCAAGAGGTGCAAATTGGATCTCAGGTTCTTCCTCAGCAGTTTTGAGTAGGGCATTTGGTTGGGACCAATTCTCTGGTTCAATTTTATTTAATTTGACGAACATATGCAATGTACATCTCAATAATTGATTTTTCGCATAGCGATCAATCAAATGGTTTTATTTTTTATAAACCACGAATACTTGTGTTAATGAGGTGAGCTAATTCTTGTCATACTCTTGGCATTCTGAACTGAAGAATTCTATCACGGCAACGTTAGGAGTAGCGTAAAAGAATGCTTCTCAACAGTGGTGAATTTTGACATTCTCTTCAACCACAACTAAATGGCCGGAATACTTCACGCAGCTTCCTGCTCTATGCTTAAGAAAATTGTGGTGGCAACCAAGTATTCAATATGGAGAGCATGATTAAATCTCATAATCGTGTCATTCTTTATTGTTTTTCTTTTAGCCCCTTGATTGAACGGGATCCAACAGTCTATTTCTGGAAACATGAACTGAAATTATGGAAATAGATTTTTCTTATTTTCACTAGGTTAGCCTCGACAACTTATGTCTCATACTCTAGTATATAGCGAGGCTCTTCTTTCACATTAATTACCATGTTCGTTTAATTCATGAGGTTTAGCTTTTAATATGTCGTTGGCTTGCTGCAGGACAACGACAAGA
This sequence comes from Pleurozium schreberi, assembly GCA_006891605.1. Lineage (NCBI taxonomy): Eukaryota > Viridiplantae > Streptophyta > Bryopsida > Hypnales > Hylocomiaceae > Pleurozium > Pleurozium schreberi. The sequence goes on along the minus strand of VACF01002407.1, from coordinate 16,722 downwards.
AGAATATCCTGGCTGTGCAAACCCTGCGCAACARCATCATGGGGTCCACCCTGATGGCCACCACGGCCATCCTGTTGTGCTCGGCCACGGCCGTTTTCATGGGCAGCGCCTACTTCAGCACCAARCAGCCGCTTCTGGGTGGCGACAACCCCAAGCTCCTGAGCTTCAAGTACCTGACTCTCATCTTCTGCTTCATCTTCTCCTTCTTCTCCTACTCCCAGTCCATTCGCTACATCAACCACGTCAACTTCCTCGTCAACATTCCTCTCCCGGAGGCCATGGCCATCCGCATCTCCCCCGAGTACGTCTCCAACGTGCTGGCCAAGGGGTGCAACTTCTTCACCGCCGGCACACGAGGCTACTACTTCGCCCTGCCATTGCTGCTCTGGCTCTTCAGCCCCGTTGCAGTYCTCTGCGGCTGCGTTCTGCTCATCCCCGTGCTCTTCTTCCTCGACTCGGCCGACCTCGACAGTGACGATGAGTTTCTGCGCAAACACTCCTTTCAGAACGGGATCAGTATGGCGCCCCCGTGTCCTTTGAATGCAGTTTCTGCTGTTCCGAATTTCAGAGGGTGTCATGAGCTCAGGAAAACGAATGATGGCAACATCCTAATCTCGGCGTGCTCGGATCACTGGAGCAACGCCGACATGCTTAGTCGATAAATTACTCCGGAGTCTTCTGCAATGGACAACGGGATTGCTTGAATATCACGAAGTAAGTACTTCGGCATATTACATATAACTCTAAATGAAGTTTGGTCTAATTGCGTCCATTATTTAATTGCATAATTGATTCTTCATTAGCTTAGTTAGCATAAGTGTGATTTGGAGAAGAACAGAATTCCGATTCTGTAAGGGTGATATGGTAGAACCACCCATTGTCTTGGCAACCTGGGATCCATAGTTCCAAACCCAACCTGTAGGTGTAGCTATTTCCAATCAAGGTTGGAACAGATTTCCAACGAAAGCTTGGAATGTGTTTTCTTTTTGCTCCTTTTCCAGATTGGGACTAATAAGTTGGTGACACATGTCCCAAAGTAGTGAGCGGGAAAGTAGTTCTTGAATGGTCGGAATTAGAAGACTCTATCTATTGGTAATGGGTTCAAGCCAACTTTTGGCTTTCAAAACTCATAGTAATTTGAATTCATGGAAAAAAATTACAAAAACTTGACAATCTCTTTGATTTCTGTCTTCCTACATGGCAAAATTTGTACAAATTTTGGCTTATGCTGCTCCAAAGCATGTATAGGAATGTATAGGAATGGTCGACTATGGGTGGTTCTATCATACCGGTACCGGTCATACTGGTAGTTACCTGCTCTGGTGATTCCGCTTGATCAGTACCCATCTTGATTTCAATTGTTTCATGGCAGGGGAGAAGGAACCCATGTAAATCAATGTAATGACTTACATTCTTATGAAAAGAAACAAGAAATTAAAGAAGTTCTCAAGCTCTGGCATCCAGGCCAGTGTGTTGTGGTTAGGGTGTAGGATTTTTAGTAACATTGGAGCCATGGTAATTCTTTTTTCATGGAAAATTCATATGAACTAGTGTGCCTTGTGCCAACGGCACATGCAAAATCAAAGTAAAAGTAATTTTTAAATTTTTTAGAACGAAAATAACTCAACATTCAATAACTTTCACCCCGTAAGTCGGAACACCACAAAACCAAGCCTGTGCACCCCTCCTTGCCGAGAGCTTTCCGACGGTACCAAGCATGCCACGAGGGGACGCACGGTCTAGGAGATCTCAACGTAACAAACAAACAAACAGCCTCATTTAAATTATAGATTAGGAGCATGGTAAAATTTAACCCTAAATGCCCAAGGCCTTTTTTGAGCTCCTAGGAATTTGCTCTAAATTGAAAAAAAAAAAAAAAATTGATAACTTGTATCAATTTTTTTGGAATTGTGACCACACAAATTCAAACTAAACATGTTATAGATCACATAGGAAAAGAAAACACAACAATATCACTTACGGATTGAAAGATTATAATGTTTGATCAAGACGGGATTGAAAGATTCTAATGTCCAATTAAGATGGTGTTAAAACTGCAAAAGTCATTTGAAGTCTTTCAATCTCTTTTCGCATGTGAGATCTATAATGTTGGTCACCGAAAAAATATGAGGTTCAAGGACAATAACATGCATAACCGCAATTAATTTATGGTTTCCCAAAATCTACTCTACAATTTTTTTAAATGAATTTCTAATGTAATTTTTTCTCCAAGGTGTAGTGTATTTGAGGTTCACTACTATGAGCCCTCAACACTACGGAAAGTCAAGATTGCAATGGACACCCTTGTACAAAATCTTGAATAGAAAAATCATAATCATTCATTTTCGAAATTAGATTTTTGATGTTGAAACTAGACTTCAAAAACAATTTTCAAAAAATTTAAACAACTAAAAATATAAATTGGTAAGGTTTTGTATAGCTTCAAAGATTTGTCAACACTAGAATTTGGTGCCTCGGGCATTTAGGGGTTAAGAATAGGACATTAGATGTTTTTTCATCCTTGTAGGAGACTGTTTCAGGGTTGTTCCCCAAAATTATTCCCTGCTTAGGGAACTAGCGACTGTTGGTCTGAAATTTTGAATTTCAAAAGAGAAAGAAAAAATCCAAAAATCTTAGAAAGTATAAAGAAACTGAAAACTGATTTTAAAAATTGATTTTTTTTTCAAAAAAATATTTTTCATAAAATTTAATAATCAATTTTAAAAATCAATTGATTAATATTATCTGACATGGTAGTCTCTCGGCCACGTTAGACTGCCTACGTGGCAGAGTTCCCAATGCTTTCCCACAGCCTGGGAACTCGCAATTTTCTAAATGCCTCCCAAAACATCTGATGAACTATAAATTGGCCATAGATGGTTGAAGAATTGTTGTTGTTGAGCAACCTCCATATCTTCATAAACTTTGGTCATGCGGGCCTTCATGACCAAGGTAGTCATTAAAGTGTGCCTATTGTTGGGCCAATGGATGCATTATTTGGTTTTACAATGAACAATGAAGTCTGCTATTGGACACTTTTTGTCCTCAAAGTCCTCAACATTTACAGTGACAATGCAAAAATACCCCATAGTGACTTTCGTTCATTTGATTTTTGGGAGCAAAAATACCCCATAGTGACTTTCGTTTATTTGATTTTTGGGAATTCTAGCTAAAGCACCCATCTTACTTGTACTCAAAACTATTGATTGTTGGTGCCTTCTAGTGTATCATTTGCCTTTGCATGTTTGTGTTGGGCAAGCAATTTCAAAGGTTCCAAGGTTTGCATGTCCAAGGAAAATACAACCATGTCTACTCAAAGTTGTACTCACTCACTATGTGGCACATAGAAGCTCAACATTGCTAACTTGTCGTTTGGGCCACAAAACAATGGTCCACAATTCTAAACCCTAAACTCAAAATATCTTACATTTCCTATACGTCTCCAAATTGCAATTGCACACCTCTCGAATCACAAACAACCAAATGTGTAAAAAGTTGGTCCGAAATGACCCTAAACTACCCTGGGTGATGGCGAAAACCGCTTGTGTCTAGACGGGGATAACCTATGGCGTATAATTCCGGCTCATTTCTCCGGCTCATTTCCGGTTGCCATGGATGTGTCCTGTCAATCCACACTGAGACCCAGGTCATATGTTATCAAAAAAAAAAAAAAAATGTATAAAAAGTATTCCATATTTAGGAAGTTGTGATGCCTAGTTTTCCAACTTTGGCTCAATTTGAAAAGGCAACATTCATTTTTTCACATCAAATCTTGACTTTTGCTTTATACACAAGGCTAGCCGTTTGAACTCATCATAACATTATTCACCTACACAAGGCTAATTGTGACAAGAAATAATCAAAATAACTTGTCTTTGTGAACAACTAAAGATCTAACAAACAAGTTTCCGAAGGTTAGAAAATATGATTTCATAGATTTTTCAAAAATCCAACAAATTGGTTTGCATGGTTTTCTAGAGATTTCAAGAGTTCTACAGGTTCAGAAACTTCAGATTAAAACGCTATGAATTTGAGATAACTTTCCTCTAAACAACTCTTAGTTAGTTGACAATGTTTCATAACATGCTATGCCAATATTAACTTATTCAAGAATGTTACAAACATTTGGGATATTCAGCGAAGCGAAATTCATGGCGATTATATCGAAACTCACAAGCTAAAGGATCCGCAACACCACAATTACATTTGTTGTTAATAAAAAAACAAAAAATACACAAAATATACCAGACACTCAAAGAGAGACATTTTTTTTGCAATTTCCTGCTCCTAAGAAATTAGAAGAATTCTAGTACTTTACTGTGAATTAATCGTTTCAAATGGATATGAATATCCGTAACAATTGGATAGTCCTGAAGAACAATGCTCCAAATGAGTTTGACACTAAGTTTGTACTACTTCCAGAACTGCAGCGAAAGGGTGTTCCTTGCATAAATGCGCTTCTGCGTGTTCCTTCAAATACTCCTTGCTGTGCATTTCTGTCAATCTGAACACATGTTGCACCATCGCTGTCAGAGATCAGCATCAAGACCTCAAAACAGCAAATGGTGGCTTTGCATTGCAGTAAACTTAACGATAAAACAAATAAGGTTTTCACTAAAATTAGATTTAGAATTAGAATTAGAATTTCAAATATTATTAATCCCCAGTTTCCCAAATGTCCCAATGTTGATCGCTCCCGTAGCTATAGAAGTTGAAATAAATCAATTAGGAAGCTTCAAGGAAGGTAACAAATTGTCGTAACAGAATAAAGAAATCCTACCCTACATTTGCGTGTGATAGAATTATGTTTTGAAAGTTCCTATTAGAAATACCCAACATGTGAACAGGATCAGAAAGTTGCCTTTCAAACGAGAACCCTGACCTTCCTGATGAAAAATCCTAATAGTGGAAAGGAAAGGTGATACATTAGATGACATAGCATTCACAGGGCATTGGGAAAACTAAGCTTACAGCGGTCAATCTTCGATAGTCCGTGGCTGATCCAATCTGATGGACCACACATCGCTCCTACAAAACATCAATAAGGCAATTGGTCACTCAAAATTCAGAGTAATGTTWAAAYAGRAAAAAGGYCYAGCWGAGAGGAAATCATCAGCAAATCTGACAAAAATGTAAACAAAAACACCAGTGTATAAGTTAGCCAAAACTTGCTTGGTAGGGTTGCATACTTTGAGTTTCGCAATAAACGGCATAAAAAGATCCCGTTGCAAGCCACCCTCATAAAGCTTATCAGGCGCTCTGTTTGAGGTTGATACCATGACCTGCAACATAAACTGTACATATCAGCATACGGCACCGAATTCCTCCGTGAAAGTGCAGAATCCTTGAGCACTTTCTGTTTTCTTATCTCATTCCACCTGTAAAAAACACTAAATCCATGTGCTTCTAACACGATAATTCAAGGAGGTAATTAAGGGGTAGACAGCCATCCGCCTCCTTTCATGATACAATTTGTCTGCTAAAATCACTTGAGATGAAATCAAACTCACTGTCACTATTAACAATTCGGAATTATACCCTGCCAACATATCCAGAACTACTCGCCCTCATTCAAAAGAGTTCAATCTTCGGAAGCAGTAGTTTGGCTACCACAACGGGTCATTAACAGCTTCAACGTCTCTAGAAAACAGACATCAACAACTGAAATTTGCAAACACTCACAATTCCATTTCTGAAAAGATGGTCGAAAAGTCGATTCAATATTAGAGCATCCGCAACATCTGTAACCTGTGCACCCCAACTAAGCCACCATCAATATCTAACAACTCAAGACCTGCAGATGAACAAATCCCACCCGGTGCATTGAAATAGCATCTAAACCAAATTTCCAGAGTAGAAAAAACCCCGAGGAAGTAGTGTTTCAAGAATATTGAGCAACTGCTCCTCGCGATTAGAAACAAACCATGAACTCGTCAATACAGAGCAAAATTGATTCTTCGGCGATTCCCTCAGCAACTTYCTCCAGTGGATCTTTCATGCCTCGGCTCTTCTGCAAACACAAATTACCATGTTTCGTGCAATCAGCATAAACACTTCAAAACTCAGAGAAACTAAGAATTCCATTGGAAAAGAGTTAATTTGATTATTAAGTCTCTAGTATACAAAGCCAAAAGGCCTACATTATGTCACTAGTTTAAGAATCTCTCTTACATCAAAGATAGGAGACCTTGTTCTGAAYCTCAAGCACCCAAGCAGAACCTCCTTCGTCCTACATTCAGATCAGTCACTCAGATTCACCATTCAATTCTTTACTAAACTCATAAACCAACAAGTCCTCAGAGGGCATCGAACCACAACTTACTTGCAATCGAGTATGAACACTCAACATGAAATCATGGAAGTGAATTCGTCTCTTTCTCCATGTCTCAGGCCTGTCAAGCGCACCATTGATTAGCAACCAGACATCACAGAGAATTCGGAGACTGATTAAAATAAAGAGAGTTCCTCCAAGCCAGCTAAGCCAAAAGTTTAGTGGACTAAGTTTAGCAGACAAGCKAAATACAGTAGGAAACGAAAACTTACAACTGTTCGTAAAACATGTCCATGAGCATGGTCTTCCCTGTTCCGACACCTCCATACAAGTAAAGACCTCGTGGAGATCGGATTTTAGACGGGGACATAAAGTGCTTGAACAACCAACCTCCTCCGCTGCAAACCAAAACCCCTTTGAATCATATTAGTTCCTTCCTCATCTAAGATAGAGGATACTAAAACGGCTGTCCCGTCTCCTTAACTGACCCCAGCTACCAACAGCAACTCATTTATTTGTACACTTGGTTGGAATTCAACTAGCAAGTGGTGCAAGSATAACTATGGCCACTTATATTTGAATGGAAATGGGGTTGTCAACAGTGACCCACATCCACACGGAGTGATTGCATAAGAAATTCTTACATACTGATAAAAAACTTGATCTCAAAAGCATTTGGCTATTGAAAAAACACCTGAGGTGATCTCTCCACACCTCTATATTGATCTCCCAATGAAAACAAACTTGTATAGACAGGTTAAAATGCTTAYAGTAAGGCACACARTATCCTCTACGCTATATATGGTCAAAGCTGAAATGCAGCAGGGGTCCTTTGAGAGTTGTGAGCTAACCTGTTGCGTTGGGTACTGCGAGGCGAATCTTTATCCAACCCAATGTCATACGAGTCCCTCAACAAATTTTCGTATAATTCCTGAAGCTCCATCAATGTCTTTTCCTGCTCCACCACACAGGCGTTATTTTCTCCACAGCTTCCAACAGAACCCTAAACTAACAAATCGCTGACCGCAAGTGTCTCTACCTGAAATAGAAATGTATAATTTTTATGTCTCTAATCTTTAGTACGACATTCGGCATAATCCTCTTCATTGAAACATCTAATCGACACTGGTCCTATAACCACATGGCACGATTCTACTGGACACAAGACATTCATTTTGGGGAATAATACGCCCAACATGTTACTATTGATATTAACACATGTTGCATTTTCAATGGATAGCATAACTTTCTGCGTTCTCGAATCATTGCTTAACCCCTAAATGCCCAAGGCCTTTTTTGAGCTTCTTATAGTGTACTCAAAACTGAACAAAAGGCCCATGCATGCTTTTGCTAAGTTTTTATCAAATTATTTTCAATTGTAACTGTATGAATTCAAACTAGACAAGTAATGGATCACATAGGAAAAGAAAACACAACAACTTCACACTTATATATTGAAAGATTATAATGTTTGATCGAGAGGGTGTTAAAAATGTAGAAGTGCTTTGAAGTCTTTCAATCCTCTTTTTACATCTCAAATCCAAAAATTGAGGTATAAAAAAATATGAGGCTGAAAGACAAAACATGCATAACTTCAATTGATTTACGGCTTTTAAATGAATTTCCAATGCAATTTCCCCCCAAGATGCAGTGTATTTGAGGCTTCTCTCCAAGAGCCTCTAACACTAAAAAATGAAGATTTGCAATGGCCCCCTTGCACAAAATCTTCAATAATAGAAAAATCATAAACATTTTTTAATATTCTTATAACATTCTTTTTCAAAATCGAACTTTTGGTTTTTAGAATAGACTTAAAAGGGTATTCAATTAAGAAAGAAAATACCAGAACTACAGTACAGTAGTCCTTTGCCAAAAATTTATTTAACCTCAAAGTTTAGTCCACACCAAAATATGGTGCCTCCGGCATATAGGGGTTAATATTCTCTCCCTTCGGGTTAAAGACAATACAACGGACATTGTGAGGTCAATGCACAATTCCTTGTCATCGATTCCTTGTCATCACCTGATCTTTCATCAAATGAAGCAAAAAACCAACAGGGAAAGGTTTTTGATTGGCATAACTAAAAAAAGGATAGCCCAAGTACCTGAAATTCGTCACCAGACTTCAGCTCCCCAGCAGCAATTCGGCGCTCATATTCTGCTAGCGGACCTGCCTTAAACTCATCAACTACATYCCCACAAGCAAACAAGGGCATAATGAATTAAAAAATGAGCTCAAAAAGTTGTTGAAATACTGAAGATATTTCTGAAATAGCCGCTTTTCTTATATGCATACGATTGAAGTTGTCCGCTTACTAAAACTAGATTTCGGTTGCATGAGGTCAAAGGTGATAACTGTGACCAAGTAGAGTATTCTCTGGTACAGAGTCCACAATTTAAGACACAGCCACTTGCCTACCATAATTAGACGATTACTGTAGAATCCCAAATAACTTTCCTTGAAATTCGCAACAACCGAAAGCGATCCTCGTCAAAAAAATTTGGAAAAATACAAATATACAATACAAAATTTAGTGTGGAATCCAAAATTGGCACGTCAAGCTGGGTCCCAAACCTGAGACTGAAGCATTGGTCGACGAAGTGGCTAACCCGCGGATCGCAAAAGAAGAAGAAGAAGAATCCAGCGCTTGCAAGCTGGTTCGCAAGGCAAACAAAGAATCCGAGATGCACTGCTTGGTTACAAGCGAAGAAGAAGAAGGAGACGACGACGACGACGGAAACGACGCATTAGGGTGAAGAAGCTCCGCAATTGGCACTACTGTTGCTTGTGCTCGTGGGCGCCCTCGAGCACGCACCACGCGCGCCACCGCCCGCATCGTTCACTCATAAAACGCACACCAAAAATTGGAATACTCCTTTCCTACTCGATCTCGCACCTTGAACCCTAAAATCAGAACAGGGAAGCACAAATTCAAGAATAATAGAAACTAGACTAGTATGCGCAACTTTTCCAACAAGTTTTATTGAAATCGGACATTGGATGCAAATGTTAGAGCGCTTCAAAGTGGACTGCCAATTGTGTGAGGCTACTTTTGGGCCCCTTGGGCGTTGAGGGGTTAAAGGATCACAACACAATTTTAATTCTCCATTAAAATAGTAAAATGATGCTTTAATAAAATCCATCAAAATGCATTAGAAAACACACTCAAACTTGGTAATCTAAAATAAATCATTAGATAGGAACTTTCATGATGAAATTCCAACACTAATAAAATAGTCAAATATCATTTCAAAGCTTAATCTGACTATCGTATTTAAAGTATACAAGTTTCAAATCTATTTTAGTATTTATTATATATGAGACTCTATATTGTTGTGGTTAATGAAGTAACTTCATCTTTTGAGTGTATTGTGTATTGTGAGGAAAAGTGAATTCTAAACCAAAACATAAGTGGATTTCCAAAGGGGGCCATGTGGCAACATCTCATTTGTTGTCAATTTTTTCAAAAGGGGTACAAAAAAGGCAATAAAAGGCAAAATTTCAGATTGCTATATCCCCAAAGATGAACAACTCAAAATGTCGAAATGAGCATTTCAAAACACAAATGCTATGAAGTACATTATCTTGTGCACATACAACAATTATAGAGTACAAAACTCGTGTGTATGTCTCGATCTCCATATGCTACCAGAATGAACATGGGTGGATCCTCCGTATGAAGCCCTCCGTCACCATCAGTTTCAGGTATCTGTGCATCAGAAACAACTGCATCCTGCATGCCATCAATTACTATAATTTCATTTGGCTTTGCTTGCGGTTCCACTACAACATCACCTGCATCAAGACTTGAATATATAAACACAGTGTGGAAGGAAAAAAAAAATCACATTCAAAGTAATGAAAAGCAGAAAACTTAAAGAAAAGCCGAAATTGTTGAAGAGCATTACCTGGAAGGACATAATCGTGCTCAGCCCCTTCTCGCGCCTCACCGAGTTCTGCTGCAAGTCGTTGATGCCCCAAATTAGCCAGTCAGGATCCAAGATTGGTGTGCTCAAAGAATATATGAGTCACGTCATCCATTTCAAGAGTATCTGGATTCATCATACACTTCCAAAGAGTTGCGGCTCTGGTGTATTCCATCCCACCTTGACGGACAGGCAAAACCCATGAAGCTGAAGGAATGTATTATCCAGAGCGCAGCATAGGCAAAAGAGTGCCTGGAAGAGTACTTCCCAATTGTTTTTTGAGCTTGAACCTGCAGTATGTGGTTGCCCTCTCAATGAAGTTAGTGTGAGTAAGAACAATTCGGTTCTTTGCAAACGGAGTACCATATTTGATGTACTCCTCAATCCCTTTGTCAATTTGGGTTTCAATCACATTTCGGTGTACGCACTGAAAATGGTCCTTGCCTCTGTTTTTGACACAGTATCCCAACATTCCAATGAATGTATGGAGTCCAGTGTTACGGAGCACCTTTGTGAGAATGTGGTGCCCCATAGGGGCTTTCTTAGCGTCATTCCAACTGAGACAAATTTTTAAAACGCTTACTGACCATTGCCGCTGAAGTAGCCAAAAGTCGGCAGACCATCTGCAAGTGCAGTCTAGACAAAGCTCCACCTCTTTTGATGGAACAGAGTCCAGAGATGCACTCCTTGTCAATGAACTCTTCTATCTTTCCCAATAGCTCAATGGAGATGTCATCACTTCCCACTGAGATGGTGACACTAAGATCCATCTCCTTGGGCTGTGCAAGACTCCCTTTTGTGGGAGGCTTTTTTTGAGCAAGAGGTTTTCGAGCCATTCTTTTCAATGAGGTTTTTTTCAATGGAGTGGGCTTCTCAGCATTTTCATCTGCTGAAATGGTAATGTCTACTGATGTAGCTCCATGGGCAGCTCCTTTGGGTGGTGCCATGTATGAAACGTTGTTCATCAAGCAGAGTGATACCATTTTGAGAGAATGTAGGGGAAATCACATACAATGGACAAACCAACACAATGGACAAGCTAAAACATCATGTTTGTATTCTTATGACATGTTTGAGGTATGCATGATGCCTCTTTTGATTCAATGCCTCTAATCTGCCTTGAAGACTTAACCTGTAAACTAAGAATACACTAACCTCTAATCTGCCTATAAACTCTAACGTGCTTGTAAGTTGCCTGCACCTCTGCAAAGCACCACATGCACAATGAATTCAAAAGTACCCTTAGGGTTTTGTTTGAGAACTGAAGTAAAACCTTGCACCCTAAAGCAAAACCCTGAAGTGCACAAACAAAACAAACAACACTAAATCCTAAAGTAAAAAAGCAAGACAAGCAAAAACTCACCTTCCGAATGTTGCTTTAACCACCAAACTCTTGCAATGCCTGCGATGCTTGCTTCCACCACCGATGCCCACGCGCCTCCCCGCCTCCGTGCCTCTGTTACTCACTTGCTGGCGCCTCCCACCACCCAACCAGCCACGACCACCCCCCTGCGCCTCCAACCTGTGCTCACACTGCGACCACTGCTCCTCTGAGCCTCCCCTTGTTTTGAAACACTAGATCAGATCAATGCTCCTCTGCGGGCGTGCTCCTCTGCGCCCTGTTGCTTTGAAACCCTAGATCAGATCAAATGGTCCCTGATTTATCTTGCCCTTGCCAGATCTACGGCGCGGAGGGGCATCAATTTTTTTTTAAATGTATCCAACGGCCCTTGTTTTTTGTTACCGGGGGGGAGGCAGGGCAATATCAAAATACCCCAGTTCTCATCTTTTCGGTACATTGTCAAGAAGTGCACCAATTCATATGGTGTCTTGGAAAAGTCTAGCTATTATTCTTTGCATAGTGAACAATGAGAAAAATTATATATTTAGCCAAAAACTACAATAGTTTCTTGCAATAATGTATATAGCAATGAAGAAGAGTGGTTCCAAATATATATTTTGTTTTTTCCACTTTCAATATATCTTAAAGTATAATAGTTTATCCCCTACGTACGTAATCAATCAGTGTAATGTAGACAACACTCTACTAGTATATAAAGAAGCATAGAACTCATGCAAAGAATGTGTGCAATTTATGGATGATAGAGCACTTCTTGTACAAGTTTTGATGTAACCAAAAATCCAATGTAAAGAACTGAAGTAATACAAAGTCACTGCAATAAACCTGAGTTTTAAGTGCCTGATTTTAGGTGACATTTAATGTAGCAATTCATGTTTTTATGTCAACAACAACATTCACCATACTTTTCAATACATTAGTAACCATAATAGTATATACTTAACAATGTACCACAATTCATACATTAACCCTAGAAGGATGCGGGGGGGCCATGTGGAAATCATCTTGTGGAAACAATGGGAACAATTGGTATTAAAAAATTCAAAAGAATTCATTTGAAGTCGAAGTACTGTAGAAGATCTCCCCTTTCCACACAAAACTCCAAGGATAAATAGTTGCACTTCTATCCCGCACGGAAATATACTCTATCATCCATCGGATACTAAACGTTCGCGGCGTCCTTCTTGGGTTAACCATGGTTGATTTAGAAGGCGGGCAAGACATTCTCTAGTTTCTACTTAAACATGGAAAAAAACATCAAATCGTGATGCTTTCTGGAGATTTAACTATGCCAATAGAATTGGCATGAATGATTGGGCCTCCTTAAAAAACTTTGTGGCAATTTAAGGTTCCTTTTTTGGAATATTTTTGTATTTTCAGTCCAAATTTCATTATTTTTTTCAATCCCTAAACCGCTTGCTAACAAATATTGTCTTGATTCTTGTCCCAATGCATTTGATTTACAATTCCCACACCCGTCCCCTTTTGTATGTATCCGAATTCATTCTAAATCTCTCAATATCAATGAAAAAGTGTCAATATCAACCCAAAAGTGGTCCACTAGTTCTTAACCCTTAAAGGAAGAGATAGATGTTTTGCGTCCTTTGGATGACCAAAATCTCATTTGTGTGTGGACACTCACTAATTTTCATCCGTTCTTTTTGAGAAAGTGACCACACATATGTCAATCATCATGGGAAGTCAAATTCAGTGTCTTAATTGCTTCCATATTTTTAGGTAGCCCTAATTCTATGAAGATAGTAAAGATTTTCATATGAAAGTGTTTTGTGCCACGCTGCCCTTCTCGCAATTTTTGAATGGGTAGCATCAGGTATTGGTTTGTACAATCTTTTCAAAGCTAAACATGTGCATGAAGAGTGTTTTCTCCCTTAGTCAAGCATTGCATATTGCACTCCGCCTTTCCCCGCGGTGATAGGTCTTTCCTTTAAGGATTAATGGGTTAACCCCTTAATGATGGACCTATAACCACTAATTCAGAGCCTTGGTGCTCATCACTCAATTTGTTACCATTTTGGAAATAGATATGTGTGAAAAAAAAATTGTTTATTTTTCAGAGATGATATTACATGTCTTCTCTACTTCACAAAAAATTTAGATTTTTTTGAGGAAAATTGATTTTTATGAGAATTTTTGAAAAAAAGTGAAGAAAAAATCACATTAAATAGAAAATTTCTTCAAAAAATCTGAAAGTTTCACCATGTGTGTACATTATAGTGAAAAACATCATGGTGTAGTGACTCAGAAATTGGTGTCATTTATTTACTGATGCCTGGAAAGCAAATCAAACATAATTGTTCYAGTAGTGTGAAATTTTGGCACTCTRATGTAAACTCCCYATTGAAACATGTTAGAAATATATTGGGATTTTGTTTTAACCTCTAGGTTCACTTCATATTAATATATCTGATACTTATTTTTTTGATTTTGGGGGTCAAGTGAGATAATGATCACTTGCTTCGCTGATTAGAGTAGAAATACTCTCGGATGTTGCTATAGCTTGAAGTTGGTTTATAATTGTTCCCCTCTGAAACAGACATGCGCTGCCACACATGAAAGAAGGAAGTGCTATTGTCAATTCCACTTCAGTGAACGCTTTCAAGGGTAATGCAACACTCTTGGATTACACTGCTACCAAAGGAGCCATTATGGCTTTCACCAGGGGTTTGGCTCTGCAGCTTGTGAAGCGTGGAATCCGTGTGAATGGTAATTTCTGCACATCTACCTTGGTGCAGAACCAGAAAAATTATGTTTATTTTCAATTCTGCTTGTAGCTGAAGTTTTATGCTTGATTGTATTAAACCCAAAGTGTCAAAAGTGATCACTTTCATAATAATGATAGATGAAATGAATCAATAGGGTGTGTCGGCGTTGGTGGATGGTTCTTTGATTTTCAAGACAAATCTTTTATACTTTCTCCAGTAAGACAAACCGTTCTATTCGTGCTACCAATTTAGATGAGCCTATTTGTGCCACTCAATAACAGGAACGCACATTTAAAAAATTTGCAATGTACACTTCTATTCGCTTGTTGGCAAAGGCTCAACTAAATTGGTGGCACAAATAGAATGGCTTACCTTAAGATGTTAGCACCCACCTGAAAGAGGTGAATTTTTGTTTTTTATTGAATAGATGTGTCCACATCTCCTTCGTTTTAGGGTTTCATTTCCACTATTGCAAGCCATTCTCCTAGCTTGACACTCACTATTAAGAAGGTTGAAGGTTGTAAAACATATCATTGGACAGAAAAAACCATGACCTACAGTAATGAATAGTAAAGATATGTTTAGAAATCTCTCGTAATTAACGAAACTCTTCAAATTGGAAATTTTCTTTGTAGTTAACGATTCAAGCACTAATTTACGTGAATTGTGACAAAAATTTGCAGCTGTAGCTCCAGGACCCGTTTGGACTCCTCTGATTCCCTCATCSTTTTCAGCTGAGAAGACTGAGAAATTTGGAAGCCAAGTCCCTATGGGTCGTGCTGGAGAGCCTTCTGAAATTGCCACTTCCTATGTTTTCCTTGCATCTGAAGACTCATCTTACTTCACTGGCCAATGCTTGCATCCCAATGGTACGTTGTAATTCAATTTGGTATGAAATTTTGATGCTATTATAATCAGGAATGGCTGGGTTTTTTYTCTCTTTTATTGGTGGAAAAAATGTTCAATAGTTGCTCACAAGTGGTTGTCTACATGATTGTTTGCAGGTGGTTACATTGTGAATGCCTAAAAAAATATCACCAAGGCTGCTCAATTAGTTGATAGCAAGATTTTGTGCTTTGCATTGGACAAATGTTGGTATGAAATTGGGTTAAATATTTAATTTGAGGGTGGAGGTAGAAGCACAATACTTCGGCCGCAAATCTGTTCAATGGTAAAAGCAACATTTTATGGAATGAATGGAAATCTTTTGAAGTTAATGTTGGTGCAACTTTAGAAAGAGACGAAATATTGTGAAAGTTCTATGAGAGAATATGTTGCGAGACGAGAGTGGCGACGCATGTTTTTCATATAATTTTCTCTGGTAGAATAATGGACTTGGTGGAGAAGTGAAATGACCCATGCAGTTCACCTAAGTTAGGTCTTAAAGACTTTTTATTGGTCCAATTTCTCACATGCAAAAACTGTGAGAAATTATTAAGTTTTTAAATTATTAAATTTTTTTATTCAATAATTTCACATTCATATGGAAAATGGTTTAATTTTTCAGAACAAAATCATCTTACAAGTAAGTCTCAATAAGTATGTGTAGGTAAACTTGCATCAAGTGCTATAAGCATGTGATGTTAAGACTTTGAAGTTCGGAGTTCCTTGTCTTGGCCCTTTAACATGTTTTGACACATTTTCAGCATGTGAGATGGTCATTCATTACCATTAGGCCATTTAGAATCCTTCACCTCTCACATTTAGTCACAAACACTTCAACAAATTTTTCACTTAAACAAATTTTTCAAATTTTTATGTGGAGTACATTTGTCTATCTTCCATCTGAACTATGAATTGAAATTGTTATATGAGTTGTGTAGTTGAAGTGTGCAATGGGTGTGGACAAGTAGTTGAAGTGTGGAAAGGGGTGGATAAATCTGAATAATCACCCAGCTCTCTTAGCTCTAGACCAAATTTGGATTGTGTTGAGGAAATTATAAATAGAAATTATCATAGAGAAATGTGATGTGGGACAATTTTGTATCTAGTGGAAGTGTGGAATGAGTTTGACAAATTTAAGAAATTAGCTATAGTAGCTATTGAGAAAATTTGGATTGTGTTGTGGAAGTTACTTAGGACAACTCCATTCCTCACCTTGCATATTAATGTTGAAAAGGTAAAAAGGTAGAGGCCTTTCTAAGGTATTAGCAATATGAATGTTTCTACTATTCCTCATTGGGCTATACATAAGCAATTTAAAACCCAAATTGAATTTTTTTTTCATCTATAAAGGCATGAATGCTATTACATACTTAACAAAAAGTGGAAAATATGTGTTCTCTTGACCATCATCAAAAGGACAAGGAATCTTTATTGTAGCGAAGCAATTCAAAGGCTCTCCACAAAGAGCCAAAGTCGTAGATAAAAAGCCCACAAATACGTAGGCTCCCTATAAAGAGCCAAAGTCGTAGATAAAAAGCCCACAAATACGTAGGCTC